>OMLF01020066.1:0-30976 GCA_900302615.1 Holocentrus rufus
ACTTCTGCAGCCCACCATAAATCCTTAACGACAAACTCTATAAACTTCTTTAGGTTTGAATATTTATGGATGCCTGTGGTTCCCCAGAGTGCTGTTTTCTGTCTGGGGCTCAACACACGACACAAACTTCTCCGGAGCAGCTCTGCCCTGTTACAGCTCTCATGGTGAAGGGAGCTTGCGCATACAGACGCGGTGGTCTGCTCGGCCCGGGCCATAAACAAAATGGCCCCCTGCGGTAAAGAGAAGAGTAACATATCAGAGTTTATACAAACTCATAACAGGAGCGTAGTCTGAGCTCTCCAGCTGCTATCTGCTCAGGCTCCCCTGGCTGCTGCAGCTCAGCCTTCCTCAGCTTTCAAACAGAAAGTTGACAGGTAGTAAAAATCACTTTCAGACAATCTCATCATCAGATTTCCTGCTGCATAGACATTTCGGAAGTTTCTTATTTCCAAAAATGTGACAGAACAGCCCTTCAAGTCAGAATTCCAAGCAGGAAAGTTAGCATCATCCAACTTTCTGTCAACATGGGAGCACACAATGTTTTGGATTCACAGCTTTTAACGATTAATAATCTTTTAAATACACTCAAGTTGATTCTCTGATTTCAATGAACTGAGAATTATTATGATGCATGTGTTAAACATACACGTTTGAAATGTAAAGCTGCACATGCAGCCGCTAATGTTGTATGCTAACTAGACAGTTCACATACTGTTGCAATAAAATTAGCTGCTGATCGGTGTTAGGAGCCAGACATGCAAACAGCCTCTTGTCAGTGTTTTACAGCTGTTTCTCTCTCTGCTGGTTTCTATTTAATTCAAATTATTTATTTATTTTGTTTTTTGTTGTTTTTTTTTTCTGAGCTGGACTACTGGAACATCGTAATGGAAATAAAAGTGAAATAAAAGCCATAATGTCAATGTCTGTTGGCTTCAGCGTGAATGTGATGATCTGGATTTGGATTTCTGCTTACACAAAATGTGGTGTGATTAAGTTACACTTCTGTTTCCTGAGAAATTCATTGTCATCGTTAAAAGCATTTCAAATGATATGGTGGCTTTAAAATGTAATAAGCTTACATTAGTTTTCAATTATGATGTTACTGCTGCAGGAAAAGTGCCTGTACACTCTTATGCTTCATTTCATTCACAGCTGATGTGCATTTAAGTCACATGTCTGATATCTGAAAGTACAAACTGTCACTAATTAATGACCACGAATTTTAAATCTCCTATGGGACATTTAATGGTGATTTTTGTTTTTCTTTTTTTTTTTCTTTGAACACACCCAGCAGATGGTGGAAACCGACACTTTCTCTTCCCATTTTCAACTTTAAATGGAATGCAACATTACAGTAATGAAATGCACCATACACACAAAATGATTGGTCACATTTGGATATAATGTAGAGTTTTGTTATGTTTGGTAATATATTGAACTCTAACATGTTATAAGTGTAGCACTGCACCACTGAAATGCACATTTGCTGATAAAGTGGGGAGCAGTGGATATATTGGCTTTTCTTTTCCCTTAGTTGTGGGATTATCTGTGTCCATAAGTTGTTACTTCCCCTCATAATTTGAGAGGATTTTGTGAAGGAAAAGGAAAAATGTTGGAAAAATGACTGTAACTTGTTTTAGATGGCGTTTTTGAATTTTGAAATCAATTTTCATCGTCTTCATGTTTTTTTTTTCTTGAAATGACAGCTTACAGCATGTTTTAATATCATTAGCAAAATGTTGATGTTACATGTCTATTTTGGCACATTAAAAGTCAACTATAACCTATGAAAGGTGTATAGTAAATATGGTGTGGTATGGAATGGTGCAGTACAGTGCAGTAGGTGTCAGTATAGTATGGTAAAGTGTAATGTAGTTTGGTATTATAGTAATAAAAATATTGTAAAACACATTAAATTCAAATGCAGTGTCAACATATGAAATTTATATTACAGGGTTTAGAACTAGAAAGAGCAAATTCAGTGAAAAAAGACTGTGTGATGCCGCTCTTTAGAACTGCTTAATAAATAGAATTCAAGATGACTCTGTTACCCTTTATCTTGTATTTTTCAAGAATTATCATCTCTATATGCTAATGCACTCGTATCAGTGCGCTCAGGGACTCTGTGGCCTTGAGTGCCTTCAGATAATTTTCACAGCAGGAAGCTACAAGCCCAGCGACAACTGATAAAACTCTGAAACAAGACGGATCCTACGCAGAAACTTTCCTGTGCTGTGCCATGTATATGAAAAGGTGTTAACGTACTGTAGCTGAGGCGGCACAATCTGCGCTACCGCCCAGGTTCTGCAACAACAGCAAGCTGTTAAAAACCTCTGACCTTAGTGAAAAAGCTGAATGGTTTTATAAGTCTCTTAGCAGCCCTTCACACTGGTAATGTTTCACTTTTACTATTTCTAATAATGGTAATCCCCCTTTTTTTCTCTGATTCATGGGTAAGAGGTCCTTAAGGGGAAAACACCAGTCGTGGAGGTCTGCCAATGCCCCACCGAAGAAAAATAACTTGCAAGTAATTTCCCACTGGAATTTGTGGATGTATTAAGCCAATCTGACTGGCCTGGAACTGAATGTTTGTTTGAGTTTTTTTGAGAGGGGATAGGAGGGAATATGTGTGTGTATGTGTGTGGATGGGGTGTTAATGTGTTGACAACATGACGGGAACAATCAAGCGACATGCTGACAGCACTGATAGGAGGGATAAACATGGAATTTTATAAGGCAAGTTATTTAGCATTCCCACCCAACTGAACTATATGGGTTTTTTTTTTCGAACACGTGATTCAGTGCTGAGTGATTGCGCTATACTATGATGTTTCCATTTCCTCCATTTTCCATTTTAAACCCTGTGGTGAGCAGCCTTTAAAAAAGCGCCCATTTTCGGACCGAGTTCGCCAAGTTTGAGCGCGTTGGTTCAAGTGTCAGTATCAGTGGGTAATTATAAAGACCTGCTTCACTAAGCGTGCGGTTTCCACCGGCGAATCCATCCACGGCCTGCAGTGTTGTGCTATTTTTGAATTCTGGCCCAAAGTGACAATAATGCTGTAACAGTACCACCAGTGTTCACAGAGTGTGAAAAGTTTGATTGTCCATTACAAGTTCCCATGGCGCTGCTCGCCGTGTTCAGACGGGCAGCACTGACATGAACCGAGGTCATAATTTAGAGCGGGAGAGCCTTAAATTATCAGGGACTTACCAAAAGACCTCTAAGTGAAATGCATGGACACAGAAAATAATCTGAATTTAGAAACTCAAAATGCAAGACAGGCCTTAGCGTTGACCCAGATATGTCTCGCACCACATAATGCACATTCATAATGGCAGATGGAAACCGGATAGCAGAGGGAGGCGGCGATTTAAAATTTACCTTCCTTCCCTTCTCCTTCCTTCTCTCATGCCTGAGGCCTGTGAGATTATGGGCAATGAGATTATGTGGCTGCCAAGGTTGTTAACCTTGAAGCATTTGTAATGTTGCACCCAAGTTCCTTGATTACACAAGTGTAATAATCTGCACCAGCGTGGTCCGGACGATGACAGACCAGATTTATGATCTTTGTAAAACAGCCAGGATAACAACTGCTACAGCATGCATTATGAAAACTAATAAGTTGTGGGGGCGAGACGCTGCCAAATGCACTAATTCATGCATATTTCAATCTCTGAACATCTGCCTGCTCTAATAATTTACGCCCTACCTCAAAACAAAACAAAAAAATAAATAAAAAATAAATAAAGGGAAGACTGACATTATTTTCTACTGGATTGTTCTGAGATAACTTCTCTGGTAGGACAAACTCCTGCTACCCTGTAGCTTTCCAGCCCAGCACACCTCAGTGGTCCCCATTCACCAAATATTCATGCAGCAACAAGAAAAGGCTTTCTGAACAGCAGAACAGAACATTCACAAAGTCCAAGAACTCGTTCACTTTTACAAGCAATAATTTACAAGAAAACCCATATTAATAACCATATAGTAATAACCATAAAGTAATAATAAGTGTACACCTATAAAATCATCGAGCGCCGTTCATTCATCATTTATAGCTGAAGGCTGCACTAACTTTTTCAACAACCCAGACACACAGTGGTTGCCTATTAGAAGCTGATAAATAGACATAAAATGAAGGTGCTCCTTTGAAACACAGCTCAATCAGAATCAACAATTTCCAGCACCAAGGTATAGAACATCAAACATCTCACGGGTTTATTAGCATGCAGAGCATCTTTGCTAACAACCGATGGATAAATCATTTATAGCTTTTTTCCCCCCAATTACTGCCTCACCAATAACAAAAATGCAAAACATGCCAGAAAGAAAGCTAATTTTTGCAGGGCTCTGCAAAGGGGCGCTGATTTAATTGTGGGCTACACGAGGAGAGAGAGACGGTGAATTTACAACGGTGGAGAGAGAATAAATAACAAACTCTAATCCACAACTTGAGAATGGAAAGTTTGTATATTAACGGGAGCACACACACAGATGCTACTGCTAGTTTAGAGATTTGACTTTGTGCAGCAGAGACACCGTGACGGTCCTCTCCTACAGGCAGGTATTTTAGGTATTTTCAAGGGCACATCTGAAGCACCGGCATCATCTCACAAAGAGTGTTTACTTCCATCTCGGTTGACATCTGGGCGCTCAAATCCACGAGACACCTTGCTGATGATTTGAGCAGATGTTTTGAGACAGGAAGCTGAGGCATTGTGTGCTGATTTCATGAACACGCTTCCCTCCGTTTCCAGGGCTGGTATCGTGTCCTGCTGGGGAATGACTTCACAACAACGATCTGTGTTTGAGACGTAACTAAGGCCTGTCCGTGTCTGAGGTTTCCAGGCGCTCCGTGCCAGTCAACCAGGTGAGAACATTTTAGTGTGAGACTCAGGCAAAAATGTCTCAGCTGGGGACAAATTATAAATGAGCAGCGATGGAAAGAGTTTCTTTCTATCACTGTTAAAAGCAAGAGTAATTGTCTTGAAAATTGCTGAGGTAAAAGCGGCTCACCGAAAAAGTATTCATGCAGGGAACAAATCCATCATGATTTTATGCATGGTTACATAATTGCACCCCCATTTATTATGTATTTTTGACATGTAATATTATTGCATTCAAAAATATTCGAGGGTCATCATCAGAAATAGGTGTGGAGATGGTCTCTTTCTAACATCAACCAGCTACTGTTAGTTATGGGATATTAAATCACTAAATCATTGTTTTGCTGTAAATGTCAGGTCTCACTGCACTCACTAAAAGTAAAACTTAAACAAGTAAAACTTGCAAAAATGTGATATAATTGCTATTGTCTTAAAAGCTACAGAAACACCTGGATAAAAGGAAAATACAGGCTTTTACTCTGAAAAATATCACTGCTCAAAAAAATCTATTCAGGTACCACACGTACAGTCGTCGTGCAATAATTAGTAACTTTCCGCCTCTGACCATTAAACTTTCAGCCTGCTGGTTTTACAAAGTTTGGGAGTTAAAACACCAGTGAGGGAATAAAACGACTGTTGAACAAAGAAAGTGGGAAGAAAAAAAAAAACGAGAGCTAATCTAATTAAGATGACAATCACTCAATTAGACTTGAGCAGGAGAAACAAATGGCAGATAAATTCTTTCATCATAGCAACCAGTTTAATTGCTCCCTGAGACGGAGCACTGACATCTGGCATGCCCCCCCCTCCTCTCCTCCTCACCCCTCCAGGGTAGTGTGTGTGTGTGTGAGAGAGAGAAAGAGAGAGAGAGACAGGAAGAGATAGAAAGCATTTGGGACAAAAACGTGAAGGGATTGGAAGGGCGGGAGTTCAGCGATGAGTGTGCTTTCACTGAGCCCTGACTGTGTTTATGAGCGTGAAACTGCCAGAGTGCAATGGAGCAGCAGCCTGGTTTATCCATCCACACTTCACCCACATGGTCAGCCGAGAGTGGTCGAATTAATGGGATTGGGGCCGTTATTTATTTATTTATTTTTACTTTTTTTTTTTTTTTTTTTCTCACGACAGCGTTGCCGTCTGGTCGGAGAATGGGGTCACTCCCTCTTTGAGCGAGGCGAGCCGCGGTTAGGGTGACACAGAAACTCGCGACCGTTATCGCCCGAGAGAATCTGAGAGAATTTCAGAGGCACAGGAACTGCGGTGGTGGCGGTGGCGGCGGCCTGAAATGTCATGCCAAATGGAGAGAAACTCAAAGGGGAACATGCCCTCCCCCGCCCACAGCTTCAGTTTTCTCAGCACTCAGCTGCTCGAGGTCTTGTTATGAGGCTGCCTAACCACTTCCTCATGCTGCTGGAGGAGAGGTCAAGGGTCAGACAGGTCCTCTGACAGCCACAACAGGCTGCAATAACAAGGCTGGTGGAAGAGAGAATTCACTTCTTTTTCTCTCCGGCCCTACTACTATCCTTTTTCTTCCACCCACAACCCATAGACTTCCCTTCCTCTTTCCAGAAAAAAAAAACAAACATATTTCCAGTGAATTTGTCGAAGAGGTGGCCTTGTTATCCAAAACCGTCATGAATGTCGGCATCATCCAAAACGCTGTCACAACTCTGTGATCTCCGTCTTGTGTGAATGAAGGTCAAAAGTATTCGTTATTGTGGAAGAATTTTGAAATGATCCAAACAGCCGCAGATTTCAAAACATCATTCATGCAAGACGCAGGGGATGTTGCACAACAATGATGAAATCGCTGACAAAATTAATAAATAAATAACAGATTTAGCGCCTACAGCAGTGCCAGTGGATGGCTTTCCCTTGTCTCTCCTCACCCAGATCAAAACACACTCTTCTTCTGATATATGATATCATCAGATATCACATCAGATGTCCTCTTATGCACCACACTTTTCTATGCAAAACAAACACTGAACTCTTATCTGATCTTATCCTATCCTATCAGAGGGGAGTGGCAGCACTACTGTTCGAGCGATGGGCCCACTCATTTGTTGCTTTTTAAGCACGAATCTCATCTGCATCAGGCCCTGCACAAATGGTGATATGCTGTCCTCTGCAGGCCGTGACTGAAATTGCAGGTATAATACAATCACCGTCCATCCATCTATTTTCCATGTCCTCTTATTCCTGTTCAGGGTCGCAGGGGGATGGAGCGTATCCCAGCATGCACTGGGCGGAAAGCAGGGAAACACTCGGGACAAGTCACCAGTCTATCACAGGGCTAACACACAGATGAACACACACACACACACACATGCACACACACACGTGCGCGCGCTCATACCCATGGGCATTTTAGAGTCTTCACTTCTCCAGACCTGCATGTCTTTGGACTGTGGAAGGAAACCTGTGCTGTCCTGATATCAGTATCAATTGAAATATATTGCATAATAACAGAAAAGCCTATTCGACTAACCAGATACATATGTAAGATAACCATATTAAAATAATATTTGCATATGACATCATGTGAAGCTGCATAAATACAACAGCAGATGAGACTTTCAACAAGTGCATTTGTAATTTATAATACAACACACAGTGTGGGTGTTTCATTCAGAACCATAACTGCCATTTAAATAATTAAACACCAATTACGACAAAATGACTGCTGTCCTGAAAACAAAACTCACTGCTGAATATTATTGAAGGTATGAAATCATGACGCATTTCATTTACAAAACTGAACCGATTCACAGATATCACTTGAACCCCGTTTTAAAAAATGGAGCAACCTCAAGTAACTTCTAGACATAGATGTGTATTATTTTTGAATGCAACTTAATTTCACATAACATAAAACATACATAGCGCCTCACTCACTTCTCACATCAGCAGTCAATATAATTGTTTTATCATTTGTGCAATAATCCTTTCGGCTGAAAACATTTATTAGTTATTATGAGTTATTATGGAATATTCCAGACGTTGCACAGCTGTATTACCCATCATTCTGTGTGATTATCATCCTCCTCTGTGGACTTTACCAGGCTGCATTGTCTCTTTGTGGATCCAGGCATTGCATATATTAATCTATGTAGCAGGAATAGTGTTTACTCCACTGTCAATATTTTAGCACTGGCTGTATAAAACTCTCTCTCACCAGAGTCAAAGTTCACACATTCACCAGTTTACCATCATGCACACCACCATCCCTCCCACATACACATTTACATCTTTAACAGCCATCTCAAGCTGCAGGCGGACCACTTGCCCCAGGCTGTAATTCAGAATGTATACTTATGCAGATTACGGGGTGGCCGTATCACCAGCATATCTTAAGCGCTTCAGCTGCATCACGCAACGAGGAACAACATGGCACAGGCTCAGTCCAGTGGTAATGGACTGTGCCGGTATGGTAATTGCCAGTTGGGCAGCCGTAAAGCAACAGGTTCAGGGGAATAAAATGACCTGCACGTTTCAGCCATTTAATGCGCTGCTGAAGTGGAGCTCTGGGCGCAACACTTGGAGCATATAGCGGCAAGCTGTCACAGCAATGCTCAAATAGGTCAGACAGCAACAAGCAAAACAACAAAAAGTAGAGGAGGAAAGCGTGCAGAGATTGAACGTTGTTTCATCACAGAATCGGATTTAATCGATGGTTTGCATTTGATTCCCGGTGCATGCAGCAGTTTATGATACCGGAGAGTGTGATGGTGTTTGTAGGTCAAAATAGTGAGGGTGATATATATGTAGGCAAAGTGGGTCAGGGATGCGGTTCCAGGGACGTCCTGGTGGGTCAGCGGACGGAGGTGGAGGTGCATTTGCACATTACTGGTGAGTGTGTCCGTCCAATGGCTTTGACATCCCAGGCCAGCTTCAATATTTGTTGTGAAGATGATTTATAAATATTTCCCTTTGGTCTCGCCAAGGGCAAGGTATCTTGCCAGGGGAAAGGTCTAAACCAGCTCTCTCTGAAGTGAGGACATGAAAGTCAGATCTCTTAGCTGCTTGCACGCTCACACACACACATACACACACCTCCACAGATTTACTCACACACATGCTCGCAATCTAAAACTCTCTCTCGCTCCCACTCTCTCTGTCTCACACACACACACACACCCACACACACACAAAGCTCTGCAGCTCATCAAGCTAAAATAACCCTGATCAGGTGAACAGGAGCGCTCCCCATGGGATTACAAACTGGAATGCCGGAAACCTCCAATCATTGTGAATTTGCATCAAAGCTCAAAGACACAAAGGGGCAATCAGAGACCGACAGGGCCGAGATCAGAGACATGCTCACACTCAGAAATATTCTGTGATGAAAGCAGACATTTTAGACAGTTTTAAGACAACACTGGGTGATAAACCCCCAACCTGTGCCTAATGAGGGAAAATGGGGCAGCAATTAAATTAGGATTCTGCACAGTGGGGGTTGAAGGGGCATGGTACACCTCCTTTTTTTTCATGCACATGAAAAGGTTAGAGTTGAGGATTAAAAAAGGTCCTGTTCACTGCGAATATCACTACAACCAATTAAGAATTTATCATTTACTTATTTTTCATCCTGGCGTTTTAGGCAGGAAGTGTTGCAGAATAGCAAGAAAGGGTATATCCCCTATTTAAAACATAATCAGCTAAAAGGTATCTATTTGGTCAGCTAATTATATATTCCACATTATCAACACATCTATTAAATTGCTCCCTTATTATGCACTATAATTGCAAATGAAGGTAATTATGCACAATTCGTTATTCATCATAGACCAGTAGATATTTGCCAACATGGTTGCAATGTCAGAGATGTGCTTATAAATTTTTCATGAATCCCCCCAGCTTTGCAGGGGAGATAGCATGAAAAAACGAAATAATTAAAACAACCCTGATTCAGACATGGTTTATGCATGTGTATTTCACCCTGATTCAAGCCTCATTTAGCCTCATTTAGCTCGTCTGACTCATGTCCAAGACCGGGGTAAATCTGGACTGGGGTGATTAAATTTTGGGGTGCTCAGGGAGTGTGGATCCCACTGTAATGACACAAGATGAAGTGGTCTTTGTTTTAACTGTCTGTAAGCAGGATTTTAAAGGTGTAGTCAGTTCCTAACTTTAACTGAGTCCAGTCAGCAGCTCTAGAAGAAGATGTAAAGAAGAGTCAGCACAGACTTATCACATGCATGTACACATTTGTGCACATCCACGCAAAATTTTTCTAAAAACAGCTCCTTCACTTCAACCTTGAAATCAGACAAGCTAAATTTTCATTTAATTTTACCCTCAAGAGACTTTGATTCTCAGCAGTGTTTGACTAAAGATTACCAAATGTCACTGCCTTTTGGAAGAAAGGAAAACATGAATACAGACGTCTCCCTTGTACAGCCTGTTGACATCTTGTGAATTCCTGCCTGAAGAAAAGAGTTTTTTTATGTCTCTAATTAGATGGTGTGACAGTATAGGCTTGTGTAACATGTTCCCAGTCTTAACAAGACACTCAGATGGAGTCACGTTCTGCGCGTCAACTTGACAAGAAGTCAGAAAATGAAAACCTGGCCGAGATCAGAAATAGTCTGTGAGTGTTTGACCTTTTGACTCTCCTCACTTGTTGTGATCTCAGCTTTCCTGAGGAAATGAAACTCAGCGAACACCTATACCATTAACAACCCCTGTGTCACACCCACTATAAAGCCAGACTACAAGCTAAATCACAACAAGAGTCTAACAATAAAGCATTTTAAAGATGGGCAAAGAACAGAGATGCAAATTTGATCAGGTGCACATTTTTAATAACAACCTGTTTTAATGAAGTGAACTAAATGGTTTGTCACATCATTGAGAGTAAACTATATTTCAGCGTAATTTTCAAAACATCCATAATTACTATAATACTGAGCACATTTCATACATTCCTTATGTGTTTACAATATTTATCAAAATATATGAAGTGGCCAAGACATTTTGAGATATTTGAATGTGTTTCTAAATAAATATTGTAAAAGTATGTCATATATTTTCTCTCTGTATAGAAAGACACTGGAATAAGGCCACTAAAGTGTTACCTGGGATTTGTGTTTTGTTTGTGCATCCTCTAAACACAAATCATCTTTCCAATTATGTAATCAAGTGTGCCTGTGTTAGCTTTAGTAATCATTGGATAAGACTCTTAATCAGACGTGTTATTTACCAATAACAAATAACAAACTCATTACACTTATTAAACTGTTTCTCCTATCACACACACACACACAGCTAATATCAAACCAAACAAATTTCCCTCATGGTGTAACATACAGTCGTGGCTTCAATTAAGCAACTTACGTCACTTATGTCAGCAATTAATATTTGTAGTATTATTTATGTGCTCAGCCTCAGCTACCAGGCCAAATGATATTGAATTTACAGCAGTAAGGGGGATGAAATATAAACATATCCACTTAGATTAATAAATCACAGTTTTTATTGCGCTGGTTCAGCAGGTTTTATTGCAAAGGTCTGTGACCAACACACAGCTGTGTTCAAAGATGGAAAAATGTTTATGCACATTTAAGTCCACATTTATATGCTGCTGCATACACTAGAAGTGCACTTTTATTAACCATATTTGTTTGTACACATGTGGATGGGGTTCATGACATTATACTGTCACACACCATGAATTGCAAGAAAGAAATTCATATTTATTGAATCTTTCCGATTAATACAGAAAGCACATAGCAGTGAGTGTGAATGTGAAGTGCAGGAAACAGCAAATCTCTGCAGGTTGACTCCGGCTCCCAAAAGCTCTGAAAAATATATTCAACTAGCAGTAATCTTAAATTAAGGTTTGAAAAACTAGGAATTAATCCCAAGGACTTCATTGATTTCCATTTTAGGACAGCTGAGAGTTTAATCTAAAAATATCAGGTTCAGCATCAAAAAGAACAGGTTGAAACTGTCTCAGAACTACAACCACAT
The DNA here is from genome assembly GCA_900302615.1 of Holocentrus rufus. Taxonomy (NCBI): domain Eukaryota; kingdom Metazoa; phylum Chordata; class Actinopteri; order Holocentriformes; family Holocentridae; genus Holocentrus; species Holocentrus rufus. The sequence continues at coordinate 11,863 of OMLF01020066.1, forward strand.
CACTCTTGAAGTTGTGGTGCTGTTGTTTTCTTTCATTGGTCTTTAGGCAAACCACGGCCATATTGTGAATCTAATATTTCACAAAACACTTTCGCAAATAGTTCTTAACCACTGTGAAGTGGTTTGTCTTTTACGATGGTGTGTTGTGCATGTCATTTAATTATTCTGATCTTTGAAGTGGTGATTTTACAGCCACTTTATAAGACTGGAGTCAATAACTGCTTCCATTTTTAACTGCAGAAGAGAGAGGAGTGCTGTGACTCTGATAATGACCCTGTAATCAAACCACAACTGGCACTGTATTTTCTTTTTTTTCATATCAAGCTTCATTGTGTTGCTCAATTTTACTATAATGTGCTTCTACAAAATGTGAGTTTGTGCAGTGGTACAGCCATGTTCACATCAAGTTTGGTGTTATAAATGCTAATCCCTGTGTGGAAATGTGCAGCTGAAACAGAGCAAACAAACTCACTTCTCTCCTGATTTGTTCATCTGAAAAATAAAAGTTTAGTGTCAGAATGTTGGTAAGATCTGTAGTTTGTGAAAAACTGGTCTAGTATTAATTTCAGTGATCATAGAACAAGAATAAATCATAATCTGAGATCAGGTACATCTTCCTCCATTGAAATGAATAGACTCAGGAGCTGCTGCTTGCCTCCTGAGGTGGGTGGTGGTGGGTGGAGGGAGGCTGTGTTGAACCCATGAGGCACAAATACAGGAAATGAATCAGAGTTGGGCCGTCTGGCTTCTAGACAGCCTGTGATTCAACGGACAAAAAAACATGGAATAAGCATGTAACTTACCAGGGAGACTGAGTGACGGCGAGAACCATGTAGCCTCAACCTTCACATTTTGTGCTTATTCCATGTTCTGTGTTGAGTCTAAAGGGTCCTCACTTAGATGCAGTTTTACTATTTAATTGATGTTCTTTGAGCAATTTCCTCTTAATTTTCCCCATCCACATGGAGGTCAGAGGTCAGGCTGGGCTACAGAACAGCGCCCCCTGGAGACGGGACGTTTCAGCAGGGCAGATGCTGACCCACATGGGGCTTGAACCCGAATGGGCCTGTGGTTGAAGGATGGTCGACCTATTAACTCCGTTGCCAACTATGTTGAGGAGATCAAATGAAAGACTTCTGGAAGTTCCCCCAATGAAACAACGGCTGCAGCCAGTCACAGACTAAACATCCAGCCCACTCAACCTGTCTAGCTACATCGTCAACCAGAGCAAATATGTTACAGTCAGCCTGTCATTTGCATGTAATAAGTCTGCGATTCAGTACTGAGGCTCCCTTCATATCAGTGGTCTTTTTTGGCTGCGCTGGTTATCCCAACCGCCGTCCTCAGAGACCACATCTGAACACAGAGTGGCTCCCAAAAGCCAACACCACATCAGCATAAGTCTTCCAGACTCGCAACTTCTCATCCAGCTCTCATCGTGGAATCAAACGCAGCCCTTTCCTACCATGCTAACAAGCTCGAGCTAACACCCTCAGGCCTAACCCAATGTCTTTAAGATGATTGAAACAGTCAGAGGTGGCCTCAGCCATGTTTCCAAGCACCAGCAACCCAACGCTCAGCCCACAGCCTTATCCTATTAAACCACATACACAGTCTCATGTGTTGCGCCACGAGCAGACATGCAAAACTGGGGCGATTTTCCGTTTGAGAGCGAGAGATTATTGTAAAGGAGTGGTGGGAAGGATGACAGTGAGACGGGAGAGGGAGATGTGGGGGTTTGGGCCCATCTGTTTCTTGGTAAGTCAATGAAGGGAGGAAAAAAAGCTGAGCAGATACACTAAGCATTAGTGGTTAACCAACTACTAATGAGGGAAAAAGAAAAACATTGAGCTCAGATGAAACCATTTAGTGTACAGTGGTATACAATGTCCATATTGGGTTTCAAGGAAAGATGGCCAACGCTCACGTAAGCCCCATGTGTAATAACCAAAGGGATAAGGGGAAGTGGAGGTTGGACCTGTTTCCAATCTGTGTATGTGAGTGTGTGTGTGTGCGTGTTTTGGGGTAGCAGCCTATCCCGTTTTTAACTACATGAATCTGTTTCAAAGCATGTTTTCCATACATGTACTTCCACACCTTTGATACGGCAAATGTCCAGGGCACTCAACTGAGCACAGCTCTGGTGCAGTCTTGGCATATCAAGCCTGATCCTTTTGCCAAGGTTCGGGCTCTGGGGTTTTCTTTCCTCTGATCGCCTCTTCCCTCATCTACCCCCACTACCCTTCCCCAAAGCTCTGGAATAAATCCTGGGAAATGAGAGGGCCTCCTGCCCCCTCTCTGCTACTCATTCCCAGGTGTGCAAATCCCAGGTCAACCCAGGATCAGACCGTTACACTGCCAAAGTGTTAGAAAGAGGAATAATAAATGATGGGGGAGAAAGAGAATGGGGGATGAGGTGGAGAGCAAAGGAAAGGTGAGAAGAGGAGAAAGAAAAAGAAACAAGATGAAATGAAAGAAAGAGGTGGAGAAAGGGCAGAGAGACAGAGAGCTGGATTGGGAATGTGAGCCATGCTGAAACCATCCAACTCAAATCAGCACCATGTGTCCTCCAGAGCCTTATTATCCCATAAATGAACTTTATTGAGGCAACAAAGTGTTTTGGAACTCTGCAAAAACATTAAAGGGGCCCTTGCCTGTCTCGGCCTGGGGCCAAGAGTAGTCCAATTCCTCAAGGGACAAATGAAAAGAGAGGGGCCTCTGGCCTCGTGTTCACTGCCCCCACTGCAGCCTCACAAGCTGGTTGGCCGGCTGGCCCGTCTGAGTAATGGCCTATTAGTGACAGAGAAATGGTTAGCAATCACACCGGGGAAACAGAGATGGCCAAGACCTCTTGACTGACCTGACCCGTTGAATTAACCAGCAAGGAGGGGAGGCGGAGAGAGAGAGAGAGGGAGAGAGAGAATGAACGATGGGAAGGAAACGAGGAAAGGATGGACATGATAGAGAGAGAAATGTATGAGATAAAAAGAAAGGTAGATGATGAGAAGGGGGGGTGAAGAGAGAGAAGACAAAGACAGGGAGACGAATCAAGTGCAATGGCTCAGATAAAGATTGCAAGTGTGGGATAATCAAAACAAGTTTTTTTTGCTGTATGGATTAAATGGATTAACAGGGCAGCGCTCCTGCAGCGAACGAGTGTCAGACCAGAGAGGAGGAGCCACTGAACTCTCTCTGATCTTCTTGGGATGATGAATTTTTGTGAGGTGGGATCCTTAGGGGGCGGGTAATGGGTTAAAATGGTTAACCAAATGGCCTCAAGTGTATATATGGGACTGATTAGGACCCTGGAAATGAGATTAAAGAAAGATCTACCAACAGATTGAATTGTATTTGCCATAATTGCTGAGAACAGCTTATTCAGTGCAGACCGCAAATAACGGCATCATAAAACCAAGGAAGGAGCAGAGAGGAGGGAGGGCTGCCACTTGAAACCAGTGGGCTTTTCTTAAAGCAATCAAACCCAGGACAAGCCTTGTATCAATTAGAGGGTGTATGCATGGTGTGTGTGTGTGTGTGTGTACAGAAGATGGGATGATGGATGAATAAGCGTTTTACAAAAGCTTGAAAGTCATTCTCAGTATTGTGCTATGAAGACAGGATATGCAGCTGATTTTTTTTTTTTATCAAGTCGAGGACCTAATATTTGTTCTAAAGCAAAAACCACATTCAACCACATTGCTCTTTACTTTTTAAATGGAAAAATCTCCTGGGCATACAGCGAATTCGTCTGCAATAAGTAACTAAAATATCCTGGACCTCTGTCTTGAGGGAAACATTTCAGCATCCCGTTACAAAGGGCTTTAATGAAAAATAAATCTCAAGAAGAGAAAAAAGCAATAGACAAATCAATAGAGGCACAGCCTCAAAGATAAAAGTGAGCATTGTGTGCCAAAGAGGCACTCACTCTCATTCCTGGGTTGATTGTACTTAAAGTGAAACCACATGAACTGGGCTGTTCCCACAAGAGAAGTAAGAGTGAGACAAGTAAGCACTACAGAAGTACATATAGGACTGTTAATGTAAAAAATAATACACATACTGTTTCATTTCATCACTGCTTTCTTTCCTGAAGCAATAAAAAATGCACTGAACAAAAATGTAGTTTTCTATGTTAGGCACTTTTATTGATTCTGCATTACTAATCCACAAACACAAATATCATTGCTAAGAACACAACCAATTTAAACAGATTGGTACAGATTTACATTGTAATTTATTTAATTGGGAGAGGGAAGACATTTAGAAATATCCAAAATGAAGAAAATTAGTCTTATTTCTATACTTCAAGTTAACAAATTGCAGGCACCACTGTTTAATAAATTATTCAAGCTACCTAAATAAATTGTTTGAGCTATCTTTTGTGGTAAACAGAGCATTTGGCCGACATATCAAAAGAGATAGCAAGAAAATTTACTTGGTAAGGCGTGTTAGCTGGAAGGCAAAGACATTGCAGGAGTGCTTCAAATAGTTAGTCCTTAAGGGTGGCCTATTCACATAAATAAAAGAATCTGTTCTATTCTTATCAAATGGCATCCTACATTAAATGTTACCCTGAACAAGTGTTTTGTGCCGTTCTATTCCAGACCTGCTGAATATCATCAGAATCGTCACATAGTGTATAGTAATTAAAGTAGTACAAAGCTATGAAAAAATATATAAGTGTAAAGGCACAAGAGACTTGCTCGACAATCACAACACCACCACAATAAACCATGAAAAGTCACAAAGAGCTGGCCCAGGGGTATGCAGCTCCCCTTCTGTAGTAGCTGCAAAGATCTCTGCTTCCCAGAGTGGGTTACATAAGGTTAAGATTTAGCTCAGGGGCACAAGTGTTTCTCAGTTGCCTCTTTAAAGGAAAACTTCTGCCGGGCTGCAGATAGTAACGGATCAAAATAAACACCTGGTACATTTTTGCTGAATAGTGTAAAACGGTTTCATATATATAACTTCTTTTTTTTTTTCTATCTGCACATTCTTGATGCTTTTTAGCTAATCTTAGCAGAGGTGTATTCTGTATTCTAAGAGAAACCAATGAGATAAATACATCAATTATAAAATTACTTAGTGTTAAGTACCAGCATCCAGATATTTTGCCTTCCAAGAACAGCAGCTGCCGACCCCTGAGCCAGGCTTATTAATATCAATCAACTTGGCCTGCCAAGTCTCACCACTAGAGGACACTCTGGTTTCAACAACAGGACAACGCGCCACTGCAAACTGTAGGACACAGCAAAGGTTTCTCTATTCACCAAACACCCTATGACTCAAATCCAGCACAACCCCATGTACAGTTTCATTTTCGCCATACTGTGTGAATAACTTAAGGAAGAGCTCCCAAATTTATCTACTCTGGAAAATGGCAATCATTATGAAAAAGAAATAATTTAATCAGACTGCTGTACTTCTACACCAAGAAGTAATTTTTTTTTTAAATCTAGGTGAACTGCTCCTTTAAGTCTTTGGTATTTTGATTGCAATGAAAACACGCAAGCTAGTTTGGACCTCCAGAAGATGATAAATGTGCCCAATGCCCCAAAATAAGTGGATTCTGAGTCAGAGACTGAATAAGTAGGTAGTGTTAGGGACTGAAATGATCAAGCAGGGCTAAATTCTACCACAGAAGACAAAAAGACATGGGAGCATCACATGACCATCAGGTGGGAATGTGAAAAGTGGTCTTTGCTTATATTCATATCCATTTCACATTTCAGATGAGTTGGTAATTCCAAACTAAATTTAGCACAACTCCCACATAAGTTGTTACAATGTGCCTTATCTATATAGCCATGCAGAGATTTGCATTTAATATTTTCTTTGTGATAACTGACAGCAATGCATGAAATTTCACTTCGCACATATCTAACATTGAAGAAAGATCCTGCATATAGGTAGATAATCAAGTCAAAATTATTTTAAAATGAGCAATCATACATTCCTCTAGTCAGATATAGTGAATCTTGGATAGATGCAACAGAAAATAGAGACATTTGTCGTATATCTATTGATGTTGAAATAACTCATCTACCCCTAAGATCTGCAGTTTTCCTCTTTCACCCATAATGCATGGATTCAGATCTCAGGAAACCAACGTAAAGCCAGACTACACATATAGGGGATTACAGAACAGGAATAGGAATCTTGAATGCAACATACACACACGCGCGCGCACACACACTTGAGGCACCCACAGGGGCCACAGCAGGGACACTCTGCAGCAGGGGATGTGAGGATGGTGGATTTGAGTCAGCAGGTAGCATTGTGTTTTTGCTGGGGGATGCTTTAACACACAAACTCCTGTCTCATGCGGATGATCTGTAGTAAGGCGGCTTGGACGTCCTCATCCATGTGGCCCTGGGAGAGAAACACACACAACAATGGGCTCCAGTTAATCCATTTGTCCCATATTTTTCGGTGTAAGCCTACTTGCCGGCTGTTGGCTGCGGTGTCCTCAGCAGCCAACAACCAATCTCTACAGGAAATGCTTCACTTATCAAGTGCTTGTTTTTATCGTTATCGTGTTTGCTTTTATATAGGTATTGTTTTTATTCCACGATTCATTATTGGCGCACAGATACACATGCACACATTTTTACTTTTATATCTATGCATATTTATTTGTTTCATGTTTCGATTGCTTGCTTTTTTTAACATATTTCTTGCATTGCTTACATTTTTACATGCATATACACTAATGAGGTAATGGTGATAATAATAATAAAATAATAATAATTAAAAGTAGAGCAAGGGAGTAAAGAGTAAAAAACTGAATTATTTAGACGAGTACATTCATGGGAATGAAACAAACTTACCTGTGCTGCACTGAGAAGATGAGTTCGATAAATTGAAACTACCTCTCTGTGTTGCCTCTCAGCATCCTTATGGAGGAACAAGGACGGGGACAGAAACGAATGAGGAGATAAACAGAGAGAGACAGGTAAAGAGAGAGAGAGGGGGAAAGGGAGAGAGGCAGGGAGAGATGGGGAGAGGAGACAGAAAGACAAAAGGTTATTGCCTGAGTGTCTTCATCAGTACCAACCGACGCTGTGAACGCTACGCTGATGTTGAATGGACCCATTCTGCCTCCACATCAGTAAACATCTTCCAGCAACATCTAAATCTCAGGAAGAACATAGCACCTATCTTTTTTTCCTGAAGATGACCAATGTCTCAGGGCAGGAGCACAATTTTGACGCAAACCAAAATGTCTGCGTCATTCCATTCTAAGTTTGGCCAGAAATAATTTGTAGATAGCTGTAAGCCATTATTTTCATCTAGGTTATGGGACGGCCTGACTGCAATTAAGGCAATGGTACATCTTTTGTTTCTTTTCTACTCTCTAAATGGAAGAGGCAGGTCTCAGGGTGAGGTCATTATTAAAAATGAATGTTATTTTGAGGTCTGCAGGAAACAAGCTGAAGAGCCAAGCTTTCAGAATAACCATCACATATTTACAATAACTCAAGGTATTATACACCTTTTACAAGATAAATGTTAGGAGATGGGCAGCATTAGTGTCAGGGCAATGTGTTGCCAAGGTAACTGTGACAGACAAAGCTTATTTTATCATTGTCTCTCTCACTTTTTCCTTCAACAAAGTCATTTAATAATAGAAAGACAGATGAAGTTCAGCAAATTACAGCTTACTGTGCCGTAAAACTAAGTGAATATGGGAAAATATGCATGTACACGTGTCTGTGTGTTCCTAAAATAGATCTTTTAATGGGCATGTAATGTGTGTCCACTCACAGCCAGCTGTTGCTGTAGGCTCTTGATCTGGGCTTGGAGTGTGTCAATGTGTTGCGTCTGTCTCTTATTGGGCGCATTGCCTGCGTACGCCAGCTGGGACAGACCGTTCAGTGCCTGCTTCAATCGCTCAACGTCTGTCAGCAACTCCGTGATCTGAGACAGACACACACACAAACACACACAAGCACAGCTGTTAACATTAACATGAATACACATTTCAATATTTCTACAATATAACAACTGCATTCAATATCAATACTGCAATAATAATTTAAAGATATGATAAAACAGATTAAATAAATCTGTTCTTTCCAAATCTTCACTTCACAGTTCATGTTTACAATGAGAAGTAACTGACTCCAAATACTCTACTCATTTCTAAAAATCAGTAAAAAAAATCATGGATACAAATTCTTTTCAATGGTAGACATCTCATTTTGAAACTACTCTTATTTGTTAATGTTATAACTTTTCACTACCTTCTTGTCTTTGACTTCAGTTTGCTCAGCTGAAGTCTGAATCCTCCTCTGGAGATCACCGATGGTGCTGAGTGACTCATCGTACCTCTCCTTCAACTCCCTAATTTCTCTCTCGATGGCATGGCCTTTCTCCTGGACAGTCTCCATCTCTGTTCTGGCCCGGTCTTCACCCTCCCTTGCCTGGGCTGCCTCGTGATGGAGCTCCTTGCACTCTTCTGCTAAACTCAAGAGCTTGCTCCTCAGGTTGGTGACCTCCTCCTCCAGCTGCTGCTTGTCCTTCTTCAGCTGGTTCATCTGGTCTTCCTTACTGCGAAGCTCCTCGAGAGCCTGGGTGGCTTGGAGGAGCTCAGACTGCAGGGCAGACACATCTTCAGCCCTCTGGGCATTACTCTCCTCCTCTTCACGGAGTGCTAGTTGGAGCTTAGCCACTTCAGCCTCCAGGGCTTCCTTGGCCTGTGCATGTTGTTGGAGCAGGGCAGCCTGATCCCCATGGCGTCCTTGGAGCTCCTTCTCCAAGGCACAAGCCCTCTGGGCCTCCTCACACTGAGCCTCCTTTGCTTTTTTGCATTCTGCCTGGGCTTGATGCATGGAATCTTGGAGAGCTTCAAGCTCAGTGTCATACTTTTGTAGCCGATTCAAATCCAATGTCAGACGTTCCTGGAGGTCCTGGATCTCAGTATTGCAGAGGGCATTCTGCTCTTCAAGTTCAGCCTTCTGAATGGTCACTTCCTTGTGCTGCTGCTCTAGATTGACCAACGTCTGAGTCAGTTCCTCAATTTTGCCCATGTACTCGTCCTCCAGTTGCTTGTGCTTTTCACTGGTAACAAAGTCAGCTTCTAGTCTTTGCTGAACAGACTCTATTTCAACTTGTAGTTTCTCTTTCTCCTGTTTGTTCTGCTCTCTCATTGACTTCTCGTTGTTGTACTTCTCTTCCATTTCCAAAAGCTTGCCTGTCAAGTCCTTCACTTTGGCATTGTAAGAGTTTTCCCTGTCCTCAATGTCTGTTAATGGGATAAACTTGGACTGGATAGCCTCCTGTATGGTATCGAGTTCTTTCTTCTGGGCCTCCAATTCTTGGGTAAGCTTCACTGTGTCCTCCTGAGCCAGCACATACCTCGTTGACGCTTCTTTCGCTCTGTTTTCCGCCTCAACCACAGCAGCGTTCAGCTTGTCTGTGATAGCCTTGTGGTCTTTAAGGCTCACATAATCCTTTTTCATCTCCAACATAACTTTATCCAACTTTTCTTTTAACTTGTCACTTCCGTCTTTCACATTCTTCAACTCTTTCCCACTTTCTTTTTCCTTGGTCTCCAACTTCAACATCTCAGCCTTGACACTCTCCAAAGTAGCACTCAGTTCCATCTTCACTTGCTCATGCTGCTGCCTGTGCACATATTCTCCCTCCAGACTCTGTTTCAGGGATTGGCTCTGCACAGACAGTTGTGCAAACTCTCTCTCTCGGTCTTCATACCTCTTCTGCAAATTTTCCAGTTCCTTCACCAGGTGAGAATTTTGAGACTCGATGGAGTCCATTTCAGACTGGTGTTTCTGACGGGTACTTTGGAGGCCGGTGACACTCTCATGTAGCGAGGCCACCTCAGTTTGAAGCTGCTGTACTTGTGCTTCTGCTTTGCCGTACCGCTCGCTGGCTTCCACCAGCTTGTCCTCTAGCTCCTCCATAGCCGTTACCATGTTCCTCCTAGTTTGCTCGTGGTCCTTGATAGGCACAAAGTCCTCCTCGATCCTGCTGTTGAGCTCGTCCAGCTGCTCCCGTAGTATATCCCTCTCTTCCTCACTCTCCTCGACCTCCTGGATCAGTGCCTGGCTTTTGGCGGTGACATCAGCCAGTTTCCTTTTCAAAGACAGATTCTGCTCCTCGAGAGCTGCCATTATCCTGTGTTGCTCATCAGTAGCCATTGCCCCCATTCCTCCCTGGGATGAACGATTGTCTACTTCTCGATGGAGTTCTGCCACCTCCTCCAGCACACGATCGTAGTCTTCCCTCAGCTCAGCAAGCTGCCGTTCCTTCTCATCAACTGCATTGGTCAGCAGGTTTTTCATGTTGTCAAACTTCTCAGCTGGTACCACGTTACCATGTCTAGCCTGGGCCTCCTTCAGTTGGGTTTCGATCTCTAACACAGCCTTTGCTAATTCATCTCTTTCTGCAGTCAGAGCTCCCAGCTCCCGGCCAAGCCTTTCTGCTTCTGCTGCCAACTGGCCCTCACTGCTCTTGTACTCCTCCAAGGCTTTCTCACTTTGTTTGAGGCGGTTGCGGACACGACCCACTTCAGCTGAAGCTCCTTCATACTTGGCTTTGACATCCTGGAGTTGGGCACGAAGTTCTTCAGCGGCCTGGCCTCCTAAATGTTCCTTGACTGCAACCACATGGGCTTGCAGCTGCTTGACCTTGCACTCAGAATCATGCATTCTCTTCTGGACGTCCCCCAGGGCATCCTCCAGTTCCTGAACCTGCTGGTCGGCCTGTTTCTGAATGGTTTCTCGGCTCTGAATCAGTTCCTGGCACTCACGATTCTTGCGGTTCAGGGCGGACTGAAGCCGTGCAGTCTCATCCTCTGCTGCCTGCTGGTTTCTCCTCACTGCCTCAAGCTCATGTCGGAGAGCATCTAACTCACCACTTAGGTCCCAGCCCACACTGGGCTGGCTCAGTTCTAAAGGTCTGGACTGGGACCGTGACATGCTGGGATTCTGGAGGACCTACAGAGGATACAGGAGAAGAAAAAAAAATGGATACAAATATTAACAGGTGCTTATGTTTTAAACATGGGATAAAGGGAGATTTTTTTTTAAAGAACACTAGTTATTGCATTTTAGAAGACAGAGTATATTCTGATTGTTTTGTTATTCTTCTACAAAAGTCATGTAGGGCCACCTCAGCTTTTTTCTTTGACTGAGGGACTTCAACTTAATAAATTCATAAACTATAAATCTCTCTTTTACAGAGGGGTAAAGCAAAAAAATCAGATGAGAGTTGCTGTTATAAACCCACCATCGCTGACACAGACTGGCTAGACTAGCACGGCTAACACTTACAGCAACATCAAACCATGCAGCACCGTTCCACAGAGAGACGCTTACCTGGGCCGAATCCAAGCTGTGAGACTGCTTAACCAAAATGTTCTCCTTTCCTGTTAAATAGACAAAGTACAAAACATTGTAGAAAACAACTATGTGGGTAAAATTCAAGATATATCATCCAGATTTGTTGAGAATTGAATAGGAGACTGAATCAAGCCCACCTTTGATGACAGATTGCCCAGAGTAATCCCCCTGTGAACAAAATGGAGATTCATTCACATTACATTAGTAAAACCTTTAGATTTGTATCTCTTCAGCTAAAGTCATATTTTTGTAAAAATGTGCTCAGATTGGCTGACTTAAGTTATATGCATATGTTTTTCCAGGTACAACAAGAGGCATATAAAAAAGTTGCTGGGGATTCATTCTTGGTTACTACATCACAAATAACGTGTTTTAGAAATTACTGAATACTTTTGCATTTCAAAAATCTATTTCCTTTAATTCTAAGACATATGAGGAGTTGATTGTACATGACTTCAAAAATATAACTAGATTCACTTCTAAGTCTGAATTCCTAACCTTTCAGGACACCTACTGTATTTTGCAGAGATCGAACACAGCACAAATAGCTCCTTATGGACTTCATGGACATATTATACCTTCATGGACATATTATACCTCAGAAATGAAGCCTAGGAGTTCTGGTGAGATAATAATTGGGTCACTAACCACGGTGCTCCGGAGCTGGACCTTGACAGTCTCCAGACTTCGTGCACCTTCCTCTCTCTCTTTGGCACCAAGTAAGAGCTTCAGCTGTTCATTCTGATTCAGTAAAAAGAGCAATTACATGTCAGACAGGAGAGGAACTGCAAAACCAGACATTTCCCAACACAGAAATAAAACATATAAATGAATAAAACAAATAACTAAATAATGAAAAATCCAAACTAACAAATGCACACAATCACTTAACATGTAGGAGTTTATACAAGAATGAGGAGCTCTTTTTCTATTCCTTACCTCTTTGTGAAAGTCTTCCACAGCTTGCTTTTCCTGCAGATGAAAAGTAACAATCAATGAAATTACAGAATATGATTCAGTAAAGTACACTATATGGCAATGCAACATACTGCTATATAACATAATTATAATTATTGCATTGAAATATCCTTTAAATTAATTTTCAAAAACCTGGAATTATAAAATGATTATACTGTATATTGCTTCAACATATATCTTTACCTCAATCAATACAAGACATTGCTAAACATATCGAAGTTTTACGCTTTATACACTGTTTTTAATGCTTTTTTATTTTTTTATCCATCATAGAAACCCACAGCAGGGTGTTCAAGTGCAGCACCTGTGGTCAAAGAGGACACTAAACTAAAGCATGGCAAGTCTGATAGAATCTGTGTTATGTCCGTGTCGCCTTTGGTGGTTTATTGTTTACCTGTGTGAGCTGCTGCTGTAGGACGCTGACCTTGTCCAGCAGGGCTCTCTGCTCCTGTTGGCACTTCCTCAGACTCTCCTGCTTGGTCTCGTTCTGTCTCTCCAGGTCCTACAACAAACAAAAACACACAGACACATGCACAAAAATTATAAATCTTACAAAGTTAAACCAATCAAAATCACATTACTGCATGGTGAGAAAGTGTGAAATCCTATTAGATATAATATTTCAAAATCAAGTGCAACTGCCTCTGAGTCTGATGCTGGAAAAACCTGAATATGTGCATGTGGGATGGGGAGGTTGAAATTGTGCTTACATGTATGATCTTAGCCTTTATGTTAGCCTCAACAGCTTCAGACCTCTCCACTGACAGCTGAGGGAAAAAAGAGGCTCTCTTTTATTGTCACTTCATGGAGACATAAAATTGTCATAGGATATGAAATTGGATGTGCAGTGCTCACTAATGTTCGCTAGATGGCAGTCATGTGCAACTGAGTAGCAACCAGCGAGCCCCTTGCAGGCTCTGGAAAATAAAGTGACTGTACTACTACAGTATTACGCCAAGCAAAATTATTCGAAAAGGTGGAAAATATGAAAGAAAGAAAAAAACCACACTATATTCTCAATATGTAAATAAACCGCTAGGAACACACTCTTCAATATGTGGACAAGTGATAATATGATATGAGAAACTATCAACTGAGGTCTAAGTTTTCAAGCAGAAAAAGCAGTGTGCTGATGGGAAGAGCTGACATATTTACTAGTCTCCACAGATAAGATCTGACCTGATAAGAGCTAGACCTGCTTAGTTTGGGCATCATCATCTAATATCTGTGAGTGTCATCAACTTTTCAACAAGGGATTGTGGAAAGAAAATGACTGTCCAAATGTCAGCTCATTGTAATTCCCATTATCCTCAATGTATTAATTGAGGTCCTATAAAATAAAGAGCTGTAAAATCAAGATTTGATATTTGTCGTCAGATTTGATGGATAATGCTAGCTGATGAAGTGAACACTGTGTTACCTGTCGCTTCCTCTGTTCCATCTTGGCAGCTTCTTTCTCTGTAACAAACAAAATGAGGAAAAATCAGGGTCACGTTTGATCTGCCCTCCAGTATGAGGCCAACAGCTGGCAAAATTCAGGTATCATCACAGAAAAGGCATTGTTTGAAATATTTGATGCAAACACAACATAAGAGTAAGTAAAAATATACTGGGACTTCAGAGAAATACTGTTAATATCATGAAAAACAGGACTTTTAGAGATCAGATTAACCATTCATCAAAAATTAGGGATTAAATTATGCATTCTAGATCTTTCCGTCAATTTTAAAATATTGGGAAAAACATCTGTTAACAAAACATTGGGATTTAATCGCAAAACAGCACCAGGGAAGACAACATCACGTTGTTCACAGCATTTCTGCCTTTCTAATGTTTTTTGACACATCAGTGTGTTTGACATGTTCAGTCATGTTGTATGTAGACATTGTGCCACACCCAACTGTTGCCTGTGGGAACATGGTGTGAGGGCCAAAGGGATTTAACAAAAGATCAAGCTGAATGACCCCATTCAGAACTGACACTCAAAATACAAATAATATCTTGCAGCAAAATAGAGACAGTGGAAAATTCACATTAATCTTAATCTCATTTCCAACTTCCTATTAGCCTGGCAGACATTGACTGCGTGGGATAACAAGGAGCTGTCAATGCTTCATCTGGACAGGCTCCAGTCATTTGGTGGTAATCGTTCAAATTCTGAGCGTTGGTTTCGACTGCTTCTTGTGTTTGAATTTACGATGCCTCTCGCCTGCCAATCAAGTGAATATGCACTGCATTCATTCAACTGGCATCTCTGCTAGCCCTGGTCAGTATTTGGAATAAAGATCTCCCATGAAATAGCAGCCAGCAATCTTGTCCACTTGTGCAATTCAAGTTTGTTCACAGAAAAATATCTTTTCACTGCATTATAATACGCTCAAAATTCTGCTTCTGCTTACTAACAACTATAATCACATGCATGAATATAATGTGGGATTGCCCAAAGATTATACATGTTTTCATTTCATGCCCCTTTGACTACTGCAATGCCCTGTTTACCATCTTTAACCAAAAAGAAGTAAGAAACCTAATCATCCTGTTCAAAATTCAGCAAGATCCTCCTGTTCAGCAAGTACGTTTTCCAAAACTGAGAGACTGGACAAAATCTCCCTGGTTGCCTGTCCACTTTACAATTGATCTTGAGATTTTGTTGATCTCTTTTGATCCTTTATAAGCCTGCATGCAGCCTGAGATCCTCAGGCAGGGGCCTATTGTCTGTTTCTGTGTCCAGGATAAAGACTGAAGGTGACCTGGCTTGTGCCAGTCAGGGCTCTGCAGCTTTGGAGGAGCTTGCCTGAGGAACTCAGGCTGGCACACTATTATCTTTGGAATAGCTTTTAAAATCTATTTTGTATTGTTCGGCCGTTCTTTCTTTGACTTTGAATGAAAAATCTGTTACTTTTATTCATTTTATCCTCGTTATCCTTGTTTTATCTTCTTGTTGTCTGTAATGCCTTTATCTGTTTTATTCTTAAGGCTGACATTCTTCTTTTAAAGTGCTGGACTTCATTGTTCCGTTTTACTGATCTGTTGTTTTTATTCCTCTTGGTTGTGAGGCACTGTCACTTTTCAAACAAATAAAGATTATTAATTTTATTAAATAAAGTTAAATAAAAAGTTTATTAATTTTAGTTTTAGAGAATGTAAGGACAAGGAAGACAAGCTAAAATGGGATGAGAAAAGTATGGAGGATAAAAATGGAGCAAAAAGGCAAATTGAATTAGTGATATTCTGATTTTTTTTTTTAGTTTCTTGTTTATTCAGCGACAGTATATATAGACAGGAAAGACAGGGGAGAAAGAGGGGATGACATGCTGCAAAGGGCACGGGTCAGAATCGAACCTGTGCCCTCGAAAAATCAAACTCGAGTTTTAATGTTGAATCTCTGAACAATACAGGGGAGTGTGTTGCCATCTGACCTCTGTTGGCTTTGTCCAGGAAACTTTTGACCATGGCAACAAGCTCCGGGTTCTTGCTGAGGCGAGTGTAGTGGTAAGGGTCATGACCCAGGCCGTCAACTGCCGTCACGTCAGCACCGCTCCTCAGCAGCACTTCCACTGCGTCCTTACAGCCATATTCGCAGCCGAGGATCAGCGCCGTCCTAAGAAGGATGCAGGTTAGTTAGGTGCATAAACAAGTGTCTCTCCTTCTCTCACACAGACACAGACGCAGACCAAAAAAGCAAAGCTGCACAAATGCAAAACATTCTCTAGAACTTTTGAAGGACAAAAGGTAAACAGAAATATGCTGATACATATTTCTAAAAACAAATTCTTATTTTCATGGTCACATCAGATTGCCTGTTGTTGCAAAGAAATGAACAGAAATGCCAATAGAAGTGATTTGCCTGAGGCCTTCACACGTAGCAGGGTATCTCACAAAACAAAGTTATTTTTCTACGATTTGGCCTGTCATCCACACGAAAGCAATTTACGGCATTAAAAACGATTCTTTTAAAAACCTCCAACCAAAGTGAAGATTTGCAAATACTCCGTTTATGCGTCTGCATGTGGACATCAATAACCGGGGTTTTGTGTTTCAGAACGTCACTGCCTGCGACAAAATATGTTCTTAGTCACATATGCGACATGTGTTTACATTCGGAAACAGTATGGATGCCCTGCTTATGAATGTGCGTAAAAAGGCACTTATGCGGTTGTGTGTGGATGAATTTTTTTCTAAAAACAAGGTGGTGTGTATGTAAGTTTTTTTCTAGACGGAGGGGGCAGGATATTCGCTTTTACTAAAACCCTGCTACGTGTGGATAAGGCCTGAGTCAGTGGTTCTCAACCCAGCTGACAAGTCTCACCTGCCCTGCAAGTTTTTCTTCCAGCTCCGCTCTTGCACACCTGATTCAATTAAGGGCTTGATTCTGATTGGCTGAAACAGGTCTATCTGAACAGGCTGCACATGAAAATATGTGGCCCTTAATTGGATTAGGTGTGCAAGCGCAGAGCTGGAACAAAAACTTGCAGGGCAGGTGGCACTTACAATTTATGCATATCTGTTCTGGGCAGCCCTGCCTCATACCTACACCATATTAGGTGATGTTTCTTACTTGTTTTGTTTGTCACGGGTGGTGATGTCGGCCCCTCGCTCCAGCAGCAGCTGACAGATGCGTGGATGGCACATCTGGGTTGCCAGCACCAGAGGTGTCCTCCCATCCTAAAGAGCACAGAAAGACATGAACATACATACACACACACATACATATAAATGCATGTGCATCCGTCCACACATCACACACAATCATAACATCCCACAAAGTCCAATCCATAGGAATCAACTTGCCTCTCATCTCCAAAGAAAAATGAAATTGAGCAGAAAAATAGCCTGCACTATTTGAAAATACTATCAAAGTTTATCTTTCAAAGAACAAGAGGGTCAATATTTTTTCTCGCAATTACAACTACATACATGGAAAAATGTATTCCTCAAGACATCTCTGAAAAACATTTCTATACTACATCTAACGTGTGTGTGAAATGGACTGAAATATCAATTCTTACAAAATCACTGGCATTCACAGAAGCCCCACTGTCGCAGAGAAGTTTCACGCTGGAGGAGCAGCCAGCCATGACTGTGGAGAAAAGGACATATATAACAACTGTGATCATTTCATCCCATTTAACCACAAGCACACTAACTCCACTCAGCTCTGCGTTCAAATATAAGAAATGAAAGCTGAAAAATAACTGTAAAAAACGTCATTTCAGAAACACTATTTCTCATTATTATGGTGGAATTGTCAGTATGGATGGGTCTTATGTCAGAAGATGTGCCTAAGAGGAGCATTACTGCCTCTGTGAACACCTGGATTTACACACAGCTGGTGTGATGACATATCATGTTGTTATTTCTCAATGACATTGCACAATATGAATGCAGTGGCTTGTTGGGGTATGTATTCAATTTAAACAGTGCATTAACAGTGAGAAGACTCTTGGTGCATACAAGGACTTCTGAGGATTGTATTCTATTGTAATTTATTGTATTGCATTGAATTAGACTGAGAGGAGAGATTTCTTACCAGCATCATGCAGCGCTGTCCTCCCCTGCAGGTCCACATTTCCAACGGGACAATTGTGCTGCAAGACAACAGAAACAGGTTGGTACAATAGTGTGAAGGGAAATGGCATCATTAAGTCACTGAAAGACCGCTGATAGGGTTACTTAAAGTACACCATGTTTCAAGCATCCAAGGCTTTGTTGGGATTCTAGGGGAATCTGATTTGTTTCTCAAACCTGATCTTTAGGACTGACTGTCCAAACTGTTGAGTATGTTGAGGCACCATTAAGCTATCTGCATTGGTTGCTGTGGTAACGACATGGGCATGTGTATATATGGTAACTGGCTGCATGTTTGTGAAATGCCAAAGCAAAACAAAAAGCTGCAGAACGGGAATGCACACACGTCATTTTTACCATCACACCAACTATTTATCAAGGCACGGGCAGGGGGGGTCAGAGCTGATAAAATCTAAGTGACTCCAGTGTTTCCTCTGCATTCACTCAGCTATGGTGCACCAAACCACTTTAAGAACATTATAAACACACAAAGGAAATTACAAAGGAAATTAACAAAACATTATAGTCTACCTCAATTTCTCTCATCAACCAGAAACAAGCATATACCCAATGCTTAGAGGTGCTGCTTTAAACAGAATCAATTAACTCTGAACAACATCCAAGAACCCCGGTAAATGCGATTCTTCCTAACAACATTGATTTTTGACTTGAGCCCTAAAAAGAGCTTGACGGTCTGTAGTTGTTTTCTAAACCGTGACTATGGGAATTATTCGAAACCTGTAAGGCTTCAGTGATTTTATTGACTGTTGTTCCCTTCTACATAGCTGTGGAGGAGAATGCTTCGAAATGATTTAATCCCGGTGGCTGGCGTGACCGTGAACCTGAGATGCAACAACATGCTGGTCACATTAGGCGACAGTAAGTGCCGCTGTGCTAATACACTTGTGATATCCTTCTCCACACAGTCAGCCAGTCAAGCAGAGACTGTACCACTGTGGCGATGAGGGCCTGCAATGAGAGCTTTGAGGACTCAATGCTAACAGGAGCCTTATGTTGCTGGGTGAGCTTGCCAGCGAGTCAGCTCAAGCCCCACTATAAAAACCCAACTCTCTCTAGCAACAAGGTCCAAAAACGAGCAGCACGCTCAAATGACAAGGAGAGCAGGAGGGGCGGAGAGGCAGCGGGCGCTGACTGCAGAGCAGAGAGCGGGGAAATCCTACACCTAAAGGGTTTGGGTTGAC
>OMLF01020069.1:6347-24278 GCA_900302615.1 Holocentrus rufus
AGGGAATTTAAGGACTGGTGAATTTAAAAAAAAGAATGTCAAATGTCAAAGTGGACAGTAAAATGTTGTCCCAAACTCAGTCAGAAAACCCTGTGTTTTTTAATCATGGAGTCTGAGAGGGGATGCTTTTATCTAAAATACTTAAGCATGGATAGGCCCACTTGGAATCAAACCCCGGCAGTGTCAGTGCCATGCTGTTCACATTGATCTATAAAGACTTTGATTTACAGTAGAAAGAAAGCTATTTCAGTTTCAATGTAACCGTGTGAAAATGTAAACACAGCTAGTTTCAACCTCTCTGTGGGTTCAGATGCTGCAAATACTTGAAATATTTTGTGACGGGTTGTTGTCATCAAATAGCTGAACTTAACAGTTAATTCTGTTTTGCCCAGGCACCAGCATGCAGCATGCTGGCTGGTTCTGATTGGCTACCTGCTGGATTTGGCAGATGGAGCAGTTGCCAGGCGACTCGATGCCTGCTCTGCACTGGGTGAGTGGAGTGTTGTGCTCAGTAGCTCTTTCCAAAGATAAACTTAAACTGGGATGTTGGCAGGGTTTGCTGCATGGTCCTTTGTCTGGACTTTCTAATTTGGCTGCACAAACTCATAAACAGAGGGTACAACTTTAGAGCCAGAGCTGCAATTGGATGCGCTGGATGGTCTAATAGTGTCTCATGACTTGAGAAAATATTGTAAACATTCTGCAAACCTAAAATATGGAGCTTTACCAAAGTAGTTTCTATTTACATTGTAAAATGCTGTAATCTTTGGGAAGACCCTACAGGATAAGTGATAGTAGGTTTCAGGTTTGAGTTCAAGAGTGACATGACATCCTCTTTGTGGTCCTGTCTTTAATGAATAGGTGCAAGTTGTCAACATTTTCTCAGCAGCCCAAAATAGCTCCCAGGTGCATCACAATGCATCGTTGGCTGCTCATGTCAGGGGGCTTTGTGTCCCGACAGGGTTTTTCTGCATGACTTTGCAGGTGGGTGTTGTTGTACCCCCCATCTTTTTTGTCAATTGAACAATCACTTTCTGATTAAGCAGCCTAATTCCATGGGCTCATGCTCCAATTGTCTATTTTATCCCGTTGCTTAGGGTTCTCTGCATATCTGAAATTGCTAAAATTGTTGACCCTGGGCTGTGGAATTCCATCTCATTCATTTGAGCGGTGGCCAGAATCACCTCATCCTCATCTGCGGAAAACATGCTCCATGCTCATGAGGGATAAAGAGACCAAGGCATTTGAAAATGTTGTTTATAGAATAATGGCCTGCTGGGCTCAGTGTCATGGAGCTGCAGGCATGGGGACCACCACACCCACAGTTTTAGACCAACACATTTAACCTGGTTAGTGATGGTCACGTTTAGTCATGGGTTCGCTCAGGGTAAGGATCTGGTCCTGCTGTAAATAATTTGCCTGCTTTAGGTCAATTTTCAACTCTGTCTCAAACTGCTGGTCTAAAACTGTTGTGGGACTTGCTGAGCTGATACTGAAATTTGGACTTGGGATATTTTTGCACATACTGTACACATGTACACATGTGTACACAGGCACATGTACGGGTGTAGTCGCACTCTTGTGCAGAAGGGCCACTTGTCAGAAAAATTGGCTGTCACCTTATATGAGAGTTGATAAACGTATCTCGGCTGACTTTGATCTAACAAGTTAGATTAGAAATAAATAGCCCAGTAATAGAGCAGTTGGCAGTCACTATTATCCAAAGCATCTTACACAGAGTGCAATCATTCTTCGTAGGGGTGGTGTCTATTGGCAATGAACTCCTAACCTTGGTAGTATCATTTATCCTCTGTTAACTTTACAGGGCCACAAACTCCAGATTCTAGCAGATTCTTTTTTGTGTTCAGGTGCCAAACTAGATGACTTTGCTGATTTCACCACCTTTGGCATTGCCACATCTTTGCTCCTGAGGACGCCCAACCTGCTGGACAACATCTTGTGCATGTGCTATGTCATGTCGGTGTTTGTCCGCCTCTGCTTTTTCTCAAGTGGTAAGAGAGTAGATTATACTATGGATTATACTGAATAAGTGATGTTGTCCAAAGATGTTTTTTTTTATTTAATGTTTTTGTGCCATGTGTAACATCAGTCACATAACTCCAGTTTGATCTTTTAAAGGAATCACTGTAGTTCTGTCCATGTTTGGTTCTCAGGGATCCCTTTCATGTACCGTGGCCTGCCGTGTATCTACTCCTCAGCCATCCTGGCTAGCGCCTCGCTGCTTTCGGGGGGCAACATGGCTATGCTGCGGGTCACTGCGGTGGCCATGATCCTGTTCATGATCAGCCAGAGTTTCTACCCCCATGACAGAGTGCTGGAGTCCCAGGCCTGGAAGAAAGCAGTCTATGCTGGAGGTAAAGCTAATTTTGAAAATACACCACAAATTAACTTGTACTCTATCCTCTCTATTATGAGTGTCCAACAAGGTCAAAATTAACAAAGGCCCGGGGAAAAATGTAAATTGGTTTTGGAAATGGGATGATGAGGGCAGTTAAATGTTCCCATAAAATAAACAGTTTGCTTTCTTTATTTTTCTCTGTAAAAAGCCCGTCTTCTGGACTTTGGTCTACATTTGCATTTGCAAAATGGCTAGGATTGCAAAATGATTGGAACAGTTAGACTTCCACACTTGTTTTACTCATCTAGGTCCCTAGCTACCTCAACTTCCAACATGGAACGTTTTTTTTAATTCGAAAAAAGCTGACATCACCACCTGAGTCACAACAAGAATCGGATCTGAATAAAACCAAAGCACTGATCCTGTGCCAGTCTGCCCCGGGCCTGAAAGTTCTACAGCTGAGCGTTTGAAGATGGATTGGTTAGCTACGTGTTCATCTAGACTAGATAAACTTTCATATACTGTCAGTGTCTCCAAACATTTGATGAAATTGCCTAGGAAATTATCCAAAATGCCTTGAAAGCATTCCAAATGTGCAATAAAAAGTGGAAAAAAAATGCATTTCGCAGTTACTACAACATTTAGTTTTTATGGGTTAGGAATAATCAATATTATGTTATTATTATTATTATAATTTTTTTTTTTTAAATCCAAATAAATAAATCTAACACTAAGAGCAGGGATAATGTCTAAATGCCATGTCTGCTCAGTTTTAAAGGTGCTTCATATGAAGATAGAGGAGAGAGTACATGATGGGACCAGCAGGGGGCAGCAAAATCTGACTAACACTTTAAAGTTTCTCACACCTCAGCTTCTCTTTTCTTTTCAGGAGTCATCATGGTCTTCTGCTCTTCCTTCCCTCCTGCATGTATGTATTACCTGCTGTGGTCCATGTCCTACATTTTGTTCCCAACATCCCTTTGGAGCTCCAAAGTGTAGAAGGGGGGGGTCGTGACCACGTCCCAAACTCCCAATAGGCGTACTACTGGCCCGTCCGGGTGAACTGAGGCTTCCAGACTGTTGCTGCCCCCTACTGCCATGGAGGATCCAAGCTGAACACAGTCACCCACCACAGAAGACCACTAGCTGTATTTAGCCTTTATTTTGATGTGACATCTCAAAGACAAAACTGGATTAAATAGCGTTAGAGCGAGGGATCAGAGGGACATAATGTTGGTAAGGATGAATATTTCATGCTGACCTGATGTACAGTCTAGTCTGATGCTTTGTAGCATTTTCCTTAAAGCCAGGGTGTTGGGTGGCTTGCTCCAAAAACTTTTGCCGACATTCACATAAGGTTTATCTGTCTGTAATCTCCCTACCAACTTAATCTGCAATGTTTCTAGTACCGTGTTATGAATTTCATTCCACAAACGCATGACAAGAGGGCTCAACATTATAGAAAGTTCTCATAGTATAAGAGGAAATTACTTCATAGGAACTGATGTAATTTATATTTCTGATATATTTTTGGTCTGTAATTTGGTTTGAAAATGTTTGATTTGTAACATCATAACGGACATCATAACGTTTGTTTCACATTGTTAATGAATTTTTTGATAAGTGCTATCTTTGTAGGGCCTACAAAATGTTTTCTCAGCAACTTCAACTTTTCAACTTTTAAAATTCCATAGAGCTGTCCTTTAATCCTGGTTTACCTATATAATAATGACTCAGTCCTCACCTCAGTCAGTATTTTTGTCAGGGTTTGGATCAGTTTACTTTAAATTTGTTCAATGCAGGATGCTGATCTTTTTCAACGTGCACTTTTTCCATAACGGCTTCTCATATCCAGTCAGTGAAAAAGTCATTTAGAATGATAACTCTGTCATTATTTGAGTCGCTATTTGAATGTACATTTTGAACGGACCAAATTGAAAGTGAATTGACCCTAACCTTGGCTTACAATATGTAAACTAGACTCATGTTTTTCCAGATTTACAGATTTTCAGCTCTTACCAAGTTATGATTCTGTCCAAGAAATGATGGTTTAGATTTCCATATTTCCTTTATATTTGATTTTATTGAGTAATTGTATATGTTTGCCTCTGTTTTAAGAGGCTTTGCAGTTTTACTTTCTAACATGGCCAGTTTTAAATCTGTCAGGCATCACTTTTTTGTAGACCAGTCCTTTTTAGTAAGGACACTTTGTAGCATCACTCACTGTGTTTTAAAATGGCTGTTTGTGCCTTTCTAAGATTATATATTGTGAGTGACAAGACAATGAGATCATTCTGTTCTCTGATGGTTTGTTCAGAAGCTGGATAAGGGTAATAGTACAGAATAACAGGTAAATGTCTGTTCTGACACCCCATATTTTGACTTTGATTCACTTCATTCAATCTGAAACTACAATCCTTGAAGTAATGTTCAATGATGTCAGTTCAGTGCATTCCACAACCCAAACGGTTTTAGCCATCTATCAGTCACAGTGTGGGCTTTATGTAACTTAAGTTGCCTAACACACTCAGAGGGAATCTGAGCAGGCAGTCCAATTTCAGAAATCATCAAGATCAGCACTCTCAACCAAGCAATAAAACAGTACTTAAAAAAGGTCATGTCTGGCGATTCAGGGGTTGGTTCAAAGCTATCTGTGAATTGGTGTTTTTTGAAATGGTTTATGATAACAATTGTAAAGAAAATCCATCTACAGTCTGAAGTGCATACACAGACTGAATACAAGTTTAGTACATTCATTAGTGCATTCAGCTTTCCTGTGTGGGTGCTCTGGATTTAAATCTGTACAAACTGTAAGGTCATAATAATGTATGCATGCCAAGAGCATTATGGATATGAAAAAGAAGACATTACCCAGTGATAAAAGAAAAAATATATTAATGAAGATCTGTATTTTTAATTATGTACATTTTTGACAATAAAAAGAGGTAATAATGAAATTGCCTGTTTTCGGTGTTCTTCAAAAACAGCATCATCAGTGTTTGAGAGAAATATAAAGTTACATTGTCATTTTTCAGTTTTTCACAGATTGAATGGGCTGCCAATGTAGTCTAACTTTTTACATGAATCTACTTTGTCATTACAGTCCTGCCTTCTTTTCGTAATCAACAATGTCTATAACTTCAGGGGTGCAAAGGGCTGTAGTATGTGCCAGGTACAGGTAGGACTCTAACAGCTTTATGATGGCGGAAAATGCAGGCCGGTCTTTGAAGCTCCACATCCAACAGTACTTCATCAGGTCATACCTACAGACATTTAGAAGAAATGGCAAACAGTGTAAACTGGAATTGGTGAAATAGATAGATAGATGGATAGACAGATAGATGTTATTTGAGGGCAATATCATGAGTAGTTATTTGAATGGATGTGCAGTTCCCATTGGTTCCAGTTGTTGAAACTGCTATTATGCTAAGCTATAACACTCCATCTTATGTATCGCCTAAAAGCTTACTTACAGGGGTTCTCCACAGTTCTCTGGTCTCTTCATTCGATAGGATTTCTGTAGTTGTTGAAGCACAGACTGAGGCTCCAGCTCAGGATATGGAGGAGAGCCTGACATTAGGTAACAAAAAAGAAATCCTGAGAAAACCTTCTTGAATAAATGATTAAAACAAATGGGACTGAAGTGGTAAATTGCTGATCATGGTGTAACATGATGTAACAGTGATGGTCAGAAAACACATCAAAAGAATAGTTGAATCATATGTAAAAAAAAAAAAAAAAAAAAGGTTAATGATATATACAATTGTGATTTAAATAGCATTTTATTTAACATCTTTGCCTATAATACTGATAATTAAAGATGTTAGAAATTGTTACATTACCTAAGGTGATCATTTCATATAAGAAGATTCCAAATGACCACCTAGGATGAAAAAATATCAAGTGTTAAAGTGATCTAGTGTCAATATTCATAAAAAATACTTCTGAAAGATATGAGTATAGCAGTGCAGTGATACTGTGTATGCATGTGGTTTGTTAGCCATAACTGTGGCCTCACACATCACTCCTGTCTATCATGGGCTGCTTCATAATCCTCTCAGGAGCCTGCCATTTGAGAGGCACCTCCGCTGCCCTCTGACTAATTGCTGAATCCATTTGACGTCCTGCAAAGGCCACACCCAGTCCAGACACCCTGGCAGAGAGGCCTGGACCAATCAAGATGTTTCTGGCAGCAACATCTCCATGCACCAGCCTGTGCTCTGACATTAGATAATCCTGAGGTGCGAACCAATTAAGGTCAAAACAAATGACAGTAAGCAGACACATCCAAAAAAAAAAAAAAAAAAAAAAAAAGAAAGACAGAGAAACGAAATAGAAGAATTCAAATAATTGCATGTGCATTATGACCTGTACTGCAGTATCTCATTAGCTCATTTTAGTCCAGTTGCTTGTTAAGAATATAGAAACTAGTCCATCAGATAGTGACTCACCAGGCCGGTTGCCACCTGCTTTGCCACCAGAAACACTGACCTCTCAGAGAAGTGCTGCGATGGATCCCCAGTGTCTGAATCCCTCTGGTCGAAAAAAATCATTTTTCCTCATTGCACTGCATTTAGCCATTTGAAATTGCCTGTATGATGCATCATTGATTCAAGTCTGATAAACTCTCAGATCTCACATTTCTGAGAGTCCAGAGGAAGTGCAGCAGGTTCCCTGGGCTGTAGGCCTCTAAGACCAGGTACATGGGCATTCGTTTGGTCCGACAGCACAACATCCGCACCAGATTCTCATGTTTGCACACTGTGGCATGGAACAGGACCCAGTCCACAAACTCCTTAGCTTCAGCATGGTTGCTGCTCTCTAAATGCATAGTGTTACAACAGGGTCAGAAGGTCACAAGAGTCTCTAAATAAGAAACTGGGCTGCCTTACAGTCACGATCAACCTGATTACAGTTAAATTATCTGGGAACAGAGGAAAGGACATTAAAATTTTACTGCGTAATATGCTTAATTTCCCCTCTGAAAATGGAAACCATCAATTAACTTAAAATACTGTAATTACTCCCTGACCACACAAACTGATGAGGAAAAACTCTGCCAAAATCCATACCTCGCAGTGACTTAACCAGCACAGCAGTGGAGGCTCCATCTCTCTTCAGCAGGCCATTACATATGGGACCATAGCGGCCTGTCTGCCAGTACTCCAGCCCCTGCAGAACACACTCTCCAGGGATTTCCCAAGGACGTAAACACTCCTGGACCCTCACAGGGCTTATAGATGCTGCACCCAGGGACACAGACTGCTGGCCTGGTAAAAATAACAGTCTGTAAAGATTTATTCTAACCCAGAGGTAAGTGAGCATTTGGCATTGCCAGAAGTGGGAACAAGCCATTAAATTTTAGTCAACAACAAACCCCCAAATATCTAAAGACAGAAGCATGACCTCAAGCATTTTCAGGTTCTTTTCCAGTGATTTTATAAAGAGGATATGCATGACACCTTAGCTACTGCAGTTCATACCATTTGTGTAATGGGCTGCGGCTGAATTCCTTTGCTGCGTTCGTTTGCGTCTGTAGAGACTGCAGAAAATCACAGTCACCACTAAAACTGTGCTGAGAGCCAGCAGGGAAGGGATGATAATCATGGCAAGTGGACCTGACGCCTCCTCATCTAAACAACAAAAGAAAGAGGGTTCAAAATCATGTTGAAACAGTTTGAAGGCCTCTATCTTTTATTTAGTTCCAACAAACACGAATCAGGAAAAGAGTCATAATATCATTCAGAAGTTCAGAAGGAGTGCAAAGTTGCATTTCAAACTAGCCTTGTGCAATGCAATAAATGTCGAATGAAAAACTCACAGCACATGGGGCCTGAGGTACTGTTGGTACATTTTGTCTGCATATCCATAAGGGGCAGCTGGTAGCTGGCATTTCTCACATGTGAGAGAAATGGCAAATCAATGCAGAAGGAAGCAGAAGGAATGATTCCAAAGTCAACATCAGAGTGAAGTATCCCTGTGGAGGATAAAACATAAACTATTAAGTATGGAATAAGTTCACTTAAATAATGTACCATAAAACAAAGTCTAATAACTATCACAAATTGATGTTATCCTACCTGACACCTGATACCCTGTTGTACCAGTGATCACACGTCTCCAAACTTTCCATGTAAAAACTGTAACTGGAGAATCCAAAAACAAAGGCAGACAGTTTAAAAAATGAAAACAGCTGGGATGTTGTCAACAGGTTTCGAAGAACAGGCGTCGGTCCCTCTGCCTGCAAGGGCGATGACCATGGAGGTGACTAGGAGTGTTGACTGAATGTTAACCATTAACAAGGAACCAAAAATGGTAACAGTAGCAAGTGTCTTGCCCACACCTACTGCTGATTTTACATAGAGAACAGATTCAATATCAAAATCCATGCACATAGAGAGGGGTTGCAGGCCATGTGCATATTGTGAATGCACCAATGTAGAAAAAAAAGAAAAAAATAGTGTTGCTCAGAATTCTGAAGGGTAAAAGATGCACTTGATACATGGATTGCATGCATCCTTTTACAAGTACATCAGATTGAGTACCTAAAACATTTTTTTAATCTATTCAAAGTGGCTTTGACAGGTCTGATACTTTAGTGGTGTCAGTGGACAGCAAATTACTTTTTATGTGCTTCTGTGTGTATCTTATTAGTCTTGCGGGTGTAGCCTACAATGAATGGTGTGGCTGCTGCTGAGAGTTGCTCAGCAGTTTGCAGCCTTTAACTCTTACAACCACGAGAGGGCGCGATTGCTCAAGGAATCGCCTCGAGCCAGGACTAGCCTCCTGTGTACTGGACAGCATTCCAGCTTTGTGAAGGGTAGGTGACAATTCCCCAAATGCATGACATGAACCTAAACTTATATAATGAAGGGCAATTGGCAGCTCCATGGCAGTGAATTACCAACGCATATGGTCATATGGTTAGTTGACACAAACATGTGGCCAGCTGGAATACAAGGTTCAGTTGAAAAAACAAAACACTTAGATCTATTGATTTTGCTGGAGCAAAACATTACACTGGGCATTTTACAAAAAAAGATGTGTCCAATGGTGGGAACTCCTCCTGGCTGACCCAGGGAAACTAAAGCGAGCATTTCCCAATCAAAGAGGACCCGCCCCTTATGAATCGCTATTGGTTAAAGGGCAACGCTTTAGGGCCCTCCCCAGAATCTGATTGGACAGAAACCCCTGCAATCAGGAAATAAACACGGAAAATGATCAAAAAAAGTTATGAAGCTTTGCCTAATCGGATCACAGTTCGTGCACGTTGCTGCGTAGTTTTATGAAGAGACTATCCTACTCCGCTTGTGGAGACCCGGGCGAGACTGCATATGGCACGACACGGACAGAGAGCCCACTGAGGAACAGGGAGCAAGGCTTCGGTGTTTGGCAGCAACCAGACAGCTCTCCGGCTCAGGAGGGTCAGGTATGTTTTTCCGTTTCCAAGGACTCACTTGCTGATGTCACCTCGGAGGAGGGCAGAACGGGAGGACAGGTGCGCGGAGTAAAGTTGTCTTTTCCAAAGCGCTCGGAGGAAGGACTGTCACTGGACGTGAATTTACGCAACAGTTGATCTATTTTTTTGGATTCGTCCTGAAGTGTTCCAGTATTTGCCGAAGCCGTTATCCCCCTCCTTGACAGTGTTATCAGTTTTTCTGGCATGTCTTAATTGGATTTTTTCGCGCTTTCGGAAGTGACGGGCTTTCTGGTGCGCTCCAACTGCGGCTCACAAGATCCTTCCAGTGTTGTAGCATCAGGGTGTTTGTGCTGTGAAGTACTCTAGCCTGTAACCTATGTGATTTGCGGACGGGTGCTAGACTGAGACGCCCCAGCATCAGAACCAGCACTCTTCCCCCCTCTATGCGACACTGACGCATCCCAGTCGCAGACAGGTGATGCCTGAATAATCCAATGGAAGGCTTACCCATCAAGACAGCGAGTTTGTTTTGAAAGGACCGCTTTCCACGGGATGGAATACAACACACGGAGGCAGATTGCTTCACATTAACTTCTATAATCTGCAATGAATTTCCCGTGCGTCACTGCGTCTTAGGATAAGCGGGTCGTGCGTTAAAGGGCAACATCGTTCTTGGACTTCTTTCCAGGTTTACAAGAGACAGCAACAATGTCCAAGACACTGAAGAAGAAGAAGCACTGGTCTACTAAAGTGCAGGAGTGTACCGTGTCGTGGGGGGGTGACGGGGAGCTGGGCTCCGTGGTGGAGGTGCGAGGCGGCGCTGAGCTGGGAGAGTTCCCGTACCTTGGCCAGGTAGTTTCGGAGGCGATGGTTTGCCACGTCGGGAGGTTTCCCAGCAGCGGGGACGTGCTGCTGGAGGTGAACGGCACTCCCGTCAGCGGGCTCACCAACCGGGACACGCTCGCTGTCATCCGCCACTTTCGGGAACCCATCCGCCTGAAGACTGTGAAACCAGGTGTGTGCCTTCATTTTGAATCACAAAAGACCCCCACCCCCCCATCCTCCCTACACACACACACACACACACACACACACACACTCTCTCTCTCTCTCTCTCAGCTGTTGTGAATTGCACCTATACCCCAGTCTACATGATCCAGAGCCTCAACGGGAGCTATTACAGCAAAGTATCACCAAGAATTAGAAGCTTAGCTCACTGAAACCTGTGTGACTAACATAGGATAAATAAATAAGTGGGACTTGGAAAAAGGCTACAGAATCACAGCTGAGCCCCTCTTTGCCTCTGGGATAGTGTATTCAAGGATCGTGTGTGTGTTTGTGTGTATGTGTGTGTGTGTGTGTGTGTGTGCATATTGGGTTATGTTTGTGGGCAAATCTACAGGCTAGGATTAGCGATATTCAGCAGGCAGTTTAATGAAGGCTGCTTAAGTGTATCTGACTGTGTTTGAGTGTCTCGGAGTGGTGCCTCTGTCAGTCTGCCTGTCTTCCATGCTCTCATGTGGAAACACAACATTATCCACAGCGCTGCTTTTGCTGCAATACAGTCCTGCCAGCAGAATGTGTGTGTGTGTGTGTGTGATTATGCCTGGATCTGTGCACCACAGCAGACGCCTTAAAGTTTCTTTAAGCTTTGCAGCCTTAACTCAATGTCTGTAATCTTCTTTGCGTCGATGCACAGGTGCTGTCTGTCTCATTCATCCCCCGACACACACACATGCACAGACACACACTCTACTTCCATGTCATTGTAAGTCACTGCTTTAAGCCCTACTAAAAGCTTATTTATGGGATTTATGCATCTCTTTTTTTCATGACTTACCGGTAATTTACATGGGCTGCTTTTTTTTTTTTTGGCTTGCAGAGAGGCCTCATGACAGTGCAGGGAAAAGTGTGTGAAATGTGTCACAATATTCTGACATTCAGGCTCCTGCAGGGCAGAAGGGGTGTGTCTGTTTGAGTGGATGGATGGTGTTTGGCGCTTTACAAACACTTAGCAGGGATTTGTTAATGGGCGCCTCACCCGCCTGCCAGTGTAGGGCTGCCTGCAGCTTTGAGGTGAGTCCAAGTCTAATTCAATCAATTAGGTCCATATCTTTAAATCCCCTTGATGCTGCGCTAGCCTGACGACAGGGGTTGACACCTCGGCTCTCGGCTCTCTGTTTCTGCTCTGTGGTTGTTGTGGATTGATCCCTCTCCAGAGCCTCCTGTAGCGTCCTGTAGCACTTAGGTACTTGGATATACAAAAGACCAGCAGTTTGTGATCCATCAAGCATATAAGCATTTTGGTATCATACAAATTGTGGTGCTATATATGTTAAACCGGACCTCCATCATACAATATGTATCGAGATACATGGGCTGATACAGTTTGCATCACGATAAACTGCAATACTCCAAATGTGTAAATACAACCTACTGCAAAACACAAAACAGTTTAATTAAAAATTCTCCTATGATGCACTTAACACAGCGCACTAAAATAATGGTGCCATAACATCACATGAAAATGAAGTGCATAAATGATGCATATCGATTACAAGCGGCTAGAGAATCGATACACTTCTGCAGTAAAAGTAAAAAATAAAAAAAGTGTGATCCTCAGCTGTATTGATTTTTTTGCCGCAGCTCTAACATGTCAGAGGTAGTTTCTGCTTAATAAGGCTGAAGAAAAGTTGTTATTGCTTGTCACTGTAATTTGCCTCAAATATACTTTCCCACTCTACAACTTTATACTGTACGATAGGGGAAAGCTCTACAAACTCTACACAGCTTATTCCAAGTTTAGCTTTTTTACCTTGAACTAGAACTATATAATATTATCCCAGCTGTGTGGTCAGTGATGCTAAACCTGAACTTAGACCTGTGGAGACTGCTAGCTATAGACTGTACTGCTCCCCTTGGGGCCTCACTGTGTTTTTGTATCCCTGTCCCTTTTCTCATGATTAATTCATGTGTCATCCATCATTGATGGCTCGCTCATGCCAAGATGAGGTGGCTGATGGGGCGGGGGGATCAGATGTTATAGCCGACTGGTGTGGATGTAACCTAAACATCGCTGCTCTCGAGAGATCCAAGCTAGGATAGGAGTAGCCGACGTGCTACGTAGGAGTTTAGAGTTAATATTTGGCCTTCTGGGGTTACTGTGGAAAGTGGAGGCTTGGGTGTCTTTGTCTTGTAAGCAGTCTCTATAACTTATCACGGTGTTATTCTAGGCCTGTCACGGCACAGTGTTGCTTGTGTGCCTCCTGTTTGCACAACACAGCAGAAAAAGCTACATCAGTGTGCAAGGAAAGCATTTACATTATTTCTGGGTTGCTCCCTGCTGAAACTTGTCTTTCTCTCCTTCCCCGCTGCTCACCTCCTCTTTACTTTGTCTTCTCCTCTCACTCCATTATGCCTCCTCATCACTTTCTGCCATCTCTCTTTGTCTCTGGTGTTTTTCTCTCCCTCACAACATTGTTCCGCGCTTTACTCCTCATTCTCACGTTCCCCTGGCTCGCTTCCTCCTCCTCCTGTTTTTTTCTTCACTTCCCACCCCAGTACGCTACGTCTTTGCTCATTACACTGTGGTAACACATTGCACTATCACTGACAATAACTCGTTTAAGTAAACAAATGAATACAAGCAATGCACCTGTGTTGGTATGTTATAAAATGCGGTTGCTGATTAATAACACCTACATTCCCAGGAGGGATGACACCCATCCGCATTGCTGTGCTATGAGAACTACACCTGTGACTCCCAACCAAGTTAAATACGATTTTGTGCCTCCTCTGCAGCTAAGATTACTGGAGAGCTCTCCTGCATAGCCACAACAGAAAACAGAGTTTTGTCTGGAGAACTCCTCATGGCTCCAGACCATGCACTCAGTATGCTACACCCACAGCCAGAGAGGATCTGGGCAATAGGCAATAACCTTGAGGAGAGTGGAAATGCACAGTGACAGCAGATACCTATTGCAGCTCGGAGACTTTTGAGTGGGCGGCTCATTGATTAATGCTGTAAACAGAATTTGATTGGCCCTGTTTTTGCGTCACTGGGCTTAGTGGAGAGTCCATTTAGCACTCTGGAGCATCTACATATACATTTGCTGCTGACAATTTTTGCTTGTCTGCAGATCCTTTTTTTGTGTGAGTTCAGGGTTTTAAAAGAAAGGTTTCTCTCTCCCTTTATCAAAGTCAACTCCAAATTCTTTATTATTCCATTGTTGAAATCCATAAACAAATGTCTCAGCCACTTTCTCAAAGCTCTTATGTATTTTGTTCTTCTTATGAGGGTACAGAGTAAATAATTAGTTAATGATTAGCAAAAACAAACACACAATCCTCAGAGCAATGTAGTTAGACAAATGTGCTGTAACCCTGGACAATATGAGACATTTTGATTGTAGCTCAGTTGGGTATGTTAATGCGTCAGTGTCGTGTTTCCATTCATTACAAATTGAGACATAATGCTCCATCATTTATATGAATGTTTATTAATGTCAGTCATCCTGCATAGCTGGGTATATTAAGAAAGCAAAGTAGTGATCCCAAGATGTTAAAATGGAGCGCAGCGCAGTTCTAAATTTGGTGTTGTGCGATAACAAAGCCAAAGTTGGTCTATTTTTCTCAGTTCAGAGGTGAACTGCTTCTGTTTTTATTTTCAGCATTTATTTTTTGATTTAGGAGATGAATGGGGTGCAGTCAGGACTCTTGAGGATTCTTGGGACTGCTGAAGGTGCAGAGTTATTTAGAGTGCATCACAGCAGCCGCCCGCTCAGTCACTTTCCCAATCCAGTGACAAATGGACTGCAAAAAATGTGTGATTTCATACAATCATACCCGGCTTATTACCCAGGGAGACGCAATAAAAGTGAGTTGCCTTCAGTACTTTATTTACCATTTTCATTAAAGAACGTGAGCCATGGATAACTTAAGTACTTCAATTTAGCTATCTCCACATGGGGATTTTATCCGAGTATGCACACTAAAAAAATAAAGGATCCACAAAGGTTGTTCTTTTGGTGTTCTAACGGGGCTAACCGCTCTTTTTGCAAAATAGCGGAAAAGGTTCCTGAAGATGTGCTGTAAGGATTGATGCTAAGAATAAGTTTTAATAATTGAGTGGGAGATAATTGCAAAGGGTTCTCAACCTCCTACAGGGACAAACGTAAAGGAAGGATCCACCCTCTTATCCTGCTGAAATGTTGTTTGGATGGATTTTTTCCGCTATGAACCCATAATCAGACTATTTCGCTCGTTTTTATTTAGAGCGGCGAGGCCCCAGATCTTTGCTAAACAGGCGAGCCCCGCTTATTTTCTTTTCTGCTGGCTGGTGGCGTGATATAAAGGGTAACACTTCACACATTTGCCATCACCAGCCCAGCAGAGCTGTAAGCACATCGTCTGTGCTAATGTGGTTCCCCCACCGTGTAGTCAGGGCTTCTATGACTAAGCTGCTCTAAACCAGCTGAGAGGAGCTGTCAGGGTCTTTCTGGTGCTGCGGCTTTTCCCCTGACTAAATGTAGCTTCTTCTCTAATGACTACCTGTCTCACCGCTGCTTCTTTTAATATAGCCTAAGTCGGTCCCGGCGTTCTCTCTCCAATGCAGCTGAGGTATTTAATAGGAATGCGGGTGTTCCCCGTGTAATACACTGATGCACTGCAACCAGCCGCTACACAAGACCAAAGCTGCAATGAAGGCTTTATTGCTGTTGCGTTCCAAGTTTCTAAAATAAATGTGCAGGTGCACTATTAGATCATGAAATGCAATCATAGTATCTCTTTCTTTCTCTTTCATCGCAGATATACAACAACATTTAAGAAAATCTAATAAAACTGGTTTCAGTCTTTCTTTTGTAAGTTATTCTCCTTGAAAACTTAAAGGAAGTCAACCTTGTGCGATTATGCTGTCAAACCCTGTGTGTGTGTGTGTGTGGTGTGTGTAGCTTTTTCGGCCTATGCACAACAAGATAGGCTATCTTAGGTTTCAAAGCCACACTGCTGGAATACTTGAAGTGCAGAGAAGATCATGACATCCCCAAACAGCTGAATTGCAGAGAGAGGACTTCATTCAATATGAGATATTTTTTTTTGAATGAGAAACCACTTCAGCTCTGCTATAGTCCAAAATCCTATGTTCCAGTATAATCTTGAACCGCATTGCTCCTCTCAAAATGGAGGCTCAGAGGCTGCTCAGCATTCCAAGTGCAGGAGAAGCTCCACCGGCGTCCTTATCTCCTCCGCGCTCTCCCTGCCGCATCCCTCCCCGTGTGCGTGCGCCCGCGTGTGCATTGTGTGCACGGGGTGCCGTGGCGGTGCACCTGATGTGACATCCGCCCACCGTCCCCTCCCCTCCCAGCTGCTCTCCGGGCTCATTCCCTAAACCTGTCACACTTCCCCGCCCTCCGTCCCTCCGTCCTGCCAGCCCGTCGACAGGGAGGGAACCGCCGTGCGAGCGGATGGGGCGTACCGAGGCCCCAGACGGCAGCAGCTGCCGTGAATACTAAAAGCGCGCCTCTCTCTCTCTCTCTCTCTCTCTCTCTCTGTTTCTCATCCTTCCATCACGGCCTGGCGCAGCCCTCTTCTTTCTGTGGCTTGCTGCCTCACACTCCTCTGGTCTTTTACACCTCTGCCTCCTCCTGTCTTGCGTCCCCCCCCACTCCCCCCAAAGCGCAAACTCGGTCCAACCTGCAGGAGAGAAATGAATGATGGGAGAGCGAGAAGGAGGCACCGCTCTCCTTTGCTCTCCTGCTTTAATGCCTTTAACACTCCCTTACTCGTTTTTATGATGCCTGAATCGTTTCTATGTCACGCAGAGTTCTGCAGCCACCTGCGAACGGCGGAGCGCGCTGGAAATTTGCCCCAGATGTGGAGTGACAAGGGCACCCCGTCGCTCGTTGTTTATCCCCCTCTTCGTTCTGCCTCGCCTAATGCTGTCAGGTTCACAGAGCCGCATTGCAGTAATGAATAGGGCCGGCAACAAAGATAGCTTTTTCATATGAGCCATGCCTTTCACTGGCAGGCTTCCTTAGGAGAGAGAGAGAGAGAGAGAGAGAGAGAGAGAGAAAAGAGGCACCATGACTTGGCAGGCATGTTTAAAGGCAGCGGAGATGAGTGTGTGCTGATTCACTGAGACGGCCTCTTTCTACTGACTGAGTGGTCTTGCTGCGATGTCAGCAGAAGCCATGTCTCCAGGTTGCTGCTGCTGCTGGTGGAGTGTGGTGTGTAGGGGGGGGTACACACACACACACACACACACACACACAGTCTTCCTCAGAGACTCAGGCCCTCCTTTCCTCAGCTTGACTCCTAATTGGTCTCTCTCCAGCAGTGAGCCATCCTTGCAGCTGTTTATCCCTTTCAAGATAAGATGAGGTCAGCCTCTAAATAGTACATATAAATAACAAGAGGCCAGCGCCTGGCATCTCCTCTATCACAAGGAACAATAGCCTCCACTGCTAAGCTATGTAGACCCAAGGCAGAATCAATGGCCTGGCAATGGCAATTAACCCATGTTAACCTAAGCCAGGCTAAGCTAAATCAGTCAGCGTGACTCGGAGATTGTGGCTGCTCTGACAAAGCAGGCAGGCCAATGAGAAACGAGATAGCCACTTGAGCAGCTGTTTTCGTCTTGCCATCCATGGACACTATCATGCAGGACTGAGCAGTGCCACCAAATGCTGCGGCAAGTGCATGCGAAGACAATGTAGCAGCACCTCAAGATTCAAGATCAGGATCAGCCCGAGTCAGATTTGCATCCGATCAGATTAGATTAACTAAGAAACCGTCCCCCTTTTTTGTGAGCGGCAGTGAAACAGAGCAGACAGGGACTTGGTTACAGCTGCTTTTCAAAGGGAGAATAGATTGATTGATGTCCGAGTGGGCGGGCGGGAGAGAAGATGAAAATGTGTGTGTTGTGAAGAAGCGCACAGGTGCAGATATGGATAGAGGGATACCGCGGACAGATTATCTGATGGCCAGTCGCCGAGCTGATTGAATTGAGTCTTCTTCTTCTTCTGCCCTCTGCAGAGAAACTATTTGGTGGCTTGGTTTTTTTTTTTTCTTTTTGGCTTGGACAGTGTGAAACGTCCCCTGGTCCCGCTGAGGCAATAACAGAGAGGGAACAGAGAGAAGTGGCAGCTGGCAC
>OMLF01020072.1:0-13131 GCA_900302615.1 Holocentrus rufus
CCAGTGCTACTGTACATTGTCTTGTTGATCCAGTCTCATTGCTTACATAAGGCCTGGCTCGTAGGCTGCTGGCAGCGTGAGCACTGACTCCCAGTGCTGCTGTCGTCATTTGCTGAAGTAAGACAATGCACCATGTTGGAGGTGATGATCAGCACTCACCACCTTCGCTCCTCACATTTACTCATGCAGGGCTTACCTCCTCCTCCATCACCAGACAGAATATTATCATGTAGGATGTTCACATCGTTCTAACTCGGCTGAAGATGCAGATCTATTTGTTTAGGGCTGCAGAGTTCGTTTGAAACACATTGAAATCACAATATTCCAAAAGGCATTTTCTTGTTCACATGAAAAATGTTTGAGGCGGGAACTCCCGGCTCATAAGCCACATGTTACATTTGAGATTACCCCTTTATTTTCTCCAACAAACAAATTGTAAACGATGGCATCCACTTACCAGAAAGTTTTGATGACAAGTCCTGAAAAAGAAACTGTCAAGAGAAACAGCAGAACAGCAGTTTGTATCACAGTTGCAGTATTCAGCAAACGTTGCGATGTTGCATCATACAAATGTGACATTGCATAGAAAATGTCTCCCTTTTCTTCCACAGGGAGGTCAGAAGTCAGGTCAGTGTCAGAGCAGCATCTCCTCTTTGTTTATGTTCAAGGACACGTCAGCAGGACGGATGCCGGCCCTTGAATCTGCACTCTGTCTCTTTTTGAGGCCTAACAGAGGTATTACAACTCCAGCTGAGGCTGAAGACAGAATAACAGGAGGAGGGGGCGGGTCATGAAAACGAAATATTTATTCACAGGATCCATGCCAAACGGCTTTGTCTCTCCAGGATTCATCAGCCCTCAGCCAGTAAAGTTATGGAGAACTGTGTGTGTGGACTGTTGAAAGTGATTGGTTGACAGAAGTTTTCTTGGTTCCAGAGGTGGAAATGAACCCATGGGTCTACAGGTGTTATTCAACCCAAGCACTACACAAGATTTTGCTGAGTTCCTCCTCTCTGGTGAAACCACCTGCTGCAGTGTTGGGTCGAAATGAAAACTTGCATGCTCTTGGTGCTCCGTGGCACAATGGTTTCGGCTTCCTGCTCGTCACCATCAGGGCCCAGGCTGGCACGGTCACCCCACTCTTTGACACAGCGTGCTTCCTTCTCTTTCAACCTGCGCTGACGTTTTAATTAATTCCCTTCATCTTTAGGGACAAGGGCTGGAGTCAGTGGAAGAAGTCGGCTTAATTCTCCTCATGTCCCAGTC
Organism: Holocentrus rufus; assembly: GCA_900302615.1. Lineage (NCBI taxonomy): Eukaryota > Metazoa > Chordata > Actinopteri > Holocentriformes > Holocentridae > Holocentrus > Holocentrus rufus. The sequence goes on from OMLF01020072.1 coordinate 1,267, forward strand.
TAATTGCTTGTCTTTCTAAAGGTTTCAAAAGGCAACCTGGATGGTTTGATTTTAAATGTCATGTCCGTCTGTGTGGATTAGCCCACAGAGGGAGGGGGCGATTTTGTCTCGAGGAATGAGCTCTGAAAAGATTTGTCTTGCTAGGCTGGGGACGTAACAAGAGTGGGTATGGCCAAACTAGAATGAAACAAGGATCACAAGAAATTATGATCATCCTTCCCTTCTTGTTTTAACATTTAGGGAATGTGATAAAGGTGAAAGCTTACCTAAGTTAACTTTTCGGGAATACCATAAAGGCGAAATCTTTCATTTCTTTCTGCCTTTTGCTTGGGAGCTCCTGCAATCCACTCAAGGACCTCTGGTGGTCCCCAGACTGCATTTTTTGAACCACTGCTCTGATGAAGTGTAATTGAGCGAAACTCTTAACTCCTACCTGCTTATTCGCTGTAAGTTGCGCTGGATAAGAACGTCAGCTAAGACGCCAACATGGTAATTTTGAGTGAAGAATCCTATTTCTTGTGCTGTCTGGTAATACCAAGCCCCTCGATGTATTATTAGTGGGGTCTGCACTTGCATAAAAAACGCTAATACAAGAGGCATCGATGGTCTGCACAGCCAAGGCCAGACACGATGACGCAAGTCTCTCCTCTGTTCCAGTTTGGTCTCTGTTCCTGCCTAGTTTTCTGTCTGTTGAATTTAGTGTTAGCAAAGCTGCTAATTGGACTTCTTTTCGCAGGACTGTGTCTGTGCCGGAGCAGCCATCAGCACTGTCAGCTCTATATTTAACCTGCTGCACCATTCCATCTGCTTTGGGCTCAGCCTTGTGAAAGTAGCGTGGATGAATGTTGTCGTCATCTCAAAGGGGAACATCGCTAGATTTTTAGCTCTGAGGTGTAGTATTGCTGCGCTGCGACGTGCTCATCGTGACAAAATCAAGTATCATATTGAGGACGCCAACAAGGAAAGATAATTTCACTTCATTCAAATGTAGTTCCACCAGAATTCACCGAATTTTCTTGGAAGAAGTGTCAATATCTTGAAATAAAGTGAATCATTCTACGACTTAAAGTTTATACCGCTGGACCCCAGTGTTTGCTTTTATATCTTGACAGTATACTATACTTTGTCAAATCTCGATTGGCTGTGGGAAGTGCTTAGAAACCTTGGTGGGGATTCAACAGGAGCATTTGCGGAACATGCACAATTTTAAATGCTAAAATTAAATCACTCTGTAGTACTTTTGCTCTGGATGGGATTGTCTGCTAAATTGTCTCCTGTAAGTCATAATAGCTTGCTGGTTTGGAGATGACTCAGGGGAGAAAAGTACAAATTGCCCAAGCCTATTATTAGGAACTTTAACTTCTAATCTGCAAGTTATGATAGTGTGAGTCAGAGTGGATTATATTTGACTACTGCATTTACGTAATAGCAGCAAGGCCAAGTGGCTTGCTAGATAATGCGGTTTCACCTTTTGCAAGTTCCTTGTCATGGTCAAACTGAACGACTGTCAGAATTTTCTCTGAAGTACATTTCATTCCGTCAGCTCAGTCACGATTGTGTCAAATGTGCTTATCACCAATGTGTTTCACCAAAGTACCGTGGCTGATAACAGGGTAATAATCTGCCCTTCTGCCCCCCTAGAGAACCCTAATACCCTTACCTGCTAACTTCCTCCCAAAGGATTCCTCTGTATTCTAGCCTTGTTTCATTTACTAAGTGGACTGGACTACCAAACGAGAAATCAGTGTAACTTCATTGCAATCTTTAAAGTTTATCGTCCTCGCATTTGGTCGTGGTTTCCATACATGGACAACTGGCATTGTACTTTAACATTTTAGGTTTCAGTGACTACCTGAAGAATGCATAGTTCTACAGTGTTTCTTACATTTTTGCAAGCTACAGACTGCTTGTGCACAATTGTGCTTTTCTATCTTAAAGGAAAAATCCATGCTAAGAAACTTAAAAATTCTGGTCATGTTGCTTTCATTTCTGGGCCCATGTGGTTTGGTGGTGTTTTTGACTGGACTGGGAGTTTTGACATTCATTGGCCGTTGCTCTTTCAAAATGAATGGGCACTAATAGTGTCCTATTATGTCCACAGGAAGCATTTACAAATACAAGATTTAATACACGGACCAACGATATACTGGGTTTTGACCTAGTTTTGTTTCTTTTTTTTGTTTGTTTTTTTCTTTTTTTGTGAATAACTGGCCAAATGTAGAGATATAACGTTATGTCATGATATTTCCAGCACAGTAGAAATGGAGTTAGATCTTAAGCATCAGTGATACACATCAGCTTTTGGTGTCAGTCCATCAGAATAGCAGGAGCTCCTGTCTAGACTCAATGTTTTGCTCAGACACCCAACAATCATACAAGGAGGAATCCATCAGGGAAGAGGCAGAGAGATTTCTCCACCCACAGTAACCTCAATAGACCAGAATGCAATGCAGCCACAAGTTGTGTTTTACCATAGTTGCTTCGCTCTCCTCCTACATGTATAATCCACAGGGGAGTGATCACACTTCCAAGCTATCCATATGCCCATATGCTCACCTGCGATTGAAAGCAACAAAGATCACGCCTGTTGTCTGGCACTTGCCAAAAGGGAAACAGAAAATCACTAACTGAAGCAGAAGAAGACGAGGCAGGCTGAGGGAGAGTGGGTGAACCAGAAAGTAAATACAAAACTTTGAACTTAAAATAAACATTAGAATGCACTGAACATCACAAACCGATGATATATACCTGTGTAAGAATATCCAAGAGTCTATTTTTTCCTTTTAAGTCAGGTTCTTGTAGAAAATGAACTTAGTGACTGGCCTGCAATCCAACCTTCTCAGCCTAACTGGACAACTAACCTAGATATTTTTGTATTAGCCCACTGTTTACAGGCACAATTCTAATCCTTCTTAAACCTGCCAAGGAATGGTCTCAAGGCCACACTCCACTGTTTGACACACTTCTTACAACCATTTGAAGTCAGCAGTATTTGTTGCTACTCTCAGTATCTTGCAATAGATTAACAGATGTCTAATTTTGGGCATGGGTGCGAGATTGGGACAGATATTTAGCATTTATTTTGACAGATACCGCAGGTTCAGCTTGAGCTGTGCTATAACTCATGAGTTAAGAAAAGTATGATGGCCCTTGCTATACTGATATTGCCTTGATATAGGATTTAAATCTCCAGTGTGGACTGCAGGACTTCCTGTGGTTACTGTAAGTGGTTAATGCAAGCTCCACTGACTGTGAATCATCCTTATGTGAACCCCCCCACTGTCTAGGCCCGAGTTGAATTAACAAACTATAAGAAGAACTGCCAGTACGGTAGCGCCACATCGATTCCTTTATGAATGGCTCTCCGCTCGCTCACAGCTCCACACCCTTGATGTCACTGTGCCATATGAAAGATGACACATCAATAATTTATTTAACGCACCATCAGGGTGAGCCGGTGTAGATATCTACACTGAATCAGACAGGCCTCCCTGGCAAATATAGTGAGAAATAGAGATGGGAACAAAATGTATATCAGTTGGAGATGTTTCAGATAGTTGTGATGGTCTTGATTGTGTCCAGCCAGTCACAGAACTGTCAGAGGTATTACTTGCAAGATGAGATGAATCAAGCTTTCATCATTTTGTCTGAATTGTTCTGAGGAAGAAAGGGAATTGTGATTGTACTCAGATGTGCAGGTTAATAGCAGTCATTTGGTTTTGTACTATATATGACAGAGCAGTATATAGAGTTTTTGATATGATAGATATACTTACTGGTAGATATAAATATGCAAATATTGAGATATGCATTTGCCTGTATTGTAGTCTTTCTTGCACACATTTTCACTGTTAAATCTTTATCCAGTTTTCAATCAAGAAACAGTGGCTCGTGCTATATAGGCACCTCCTGAACATTGCTGTGTACATCTAGTTGTACACACATTTTTTATTTTGATGCATGTTCATTTTCTCACGATGTTCCTCAGACCTCCCTGTCATTACGCTGCATTTTCCTATCCTCCCTTACCCCCCTTCCTCTCTCTGTCTCTGCAGCTACTCAGTGAAAAGATAAGTGGGGCTGAGGGGACCAAGCTGGATGAAGACTTTATGGAGATGGAGAGGGTGAGTTTAATTGCAGCTCAACTGCAATGAGAGACTTGAGACTTATAATCCACAGTAAACATGTTCTTAGGATGAATGCAGGAGCTTGAAAAACTTGAAAAACCTTTTATTGCATTTTTCAGCTAGTAAATACCACTTTGGTACACAGGGTTTGACGAACCCGGATTTCTCTCATGTCCTGAATTGTATCATCAAACGCAGGGAATTAAATATAGTAATAACACAAATAACTCTTAAAATGTAGTTGCAGGACAGAACTACTTGAGGTTTTGGTTTATGGTAAATCATAAATTTGCAAGTATGTGTAAGTATGAAAAAGCTCATCAGGAGCCACCAAAACTGTGAAAAACCTCAGTCATGGGATCCTGACAGCTTCAGACAAGCTGGAATTCATGAGCATATTTAAGTTGATTTGAATTGTCAAATTGTTTGGACAGTTATACGCATGTACTCATAACTCAGTAATGGCAGTTGTGATGAACACTGGTTCCCACGGAAGTAAAGTCAAGAGGCTAGCTTCACATTTGTGCCTGAACATGATGGAACTTAACAGCGTCTGATGGATTTGAGTTTGGACGGTTTGAGTTGGGCTGAATTACTAAATTGAGTTGGGTCACATTAAATTTTTATCAACACTGAAAGAACCTCCATTTGAAAAATATAAGGACTTAGCTAAAAAGCTACTCCAAAAATCCAGGCTTAAATCTTCAGGCATGGCTTTTTACAATGTACACACTTTTGTTGCCAAATGGAACTAAACTGATTGAATCAACCCAGAAATTTCAAGTTTGTGAAATAAAATCTTCAGTAGAGCAAGTAGTGAAAAGAACGCTTTGCATACTGCAGTGTAGCTCTGACCCAAAGTATGGGTTTGGATGCACCTTTCTACCTTTAATGAAATGAAATCTTGCAATACATAGATTTGACATTGTGGTAGAGGAGTTGCGATAGTCGTGAGTTCAACTTCATTCGATGTCATTCAGAATGGTGTTTTCTCTTTTGGACGGGGTTGAACACTAGCCCACGCAAGGCTAGCAAGTTTTAGCTCCGGTCATCACAGTTCTGGTGAACCCAGCTGAACTTAGTCCCGTGTAGAAACTTAAGATGCTCCAACAAGTCTTAGTTCTGCTGTGTGGTTTCCAGTTAAAGGAAGGAAATTGCAACAAGACAACAGGCAAAACAAAGACTGATTTCATGTATTGTAAGAGAGCCATGCCTTATTGGTAACACAAGGAACACAATGCGCCATTTACAGCCACATCACGTCCTAAATCTGTCTTCAAAGGTCTTAAAAACACAACTGTTTCTTTTTGCACTGCTTTTTAAATTATCACAAAGTTTCATCCATTGAACTGAATCCTAAATGCACCATGATATCTCCCAATATGCATTGAGAGTGAAACAATGAAGGAATTCTCAAAGACTTCTGCGATGCTCCTGTTTTTCTAATCTTCTTATCTTGCTCCCACCAGAAAATCGAGGTCACCAACAAGTCAGTGTTCGACCTCTTGGCCAAAACAACAGAATACCTCCAGCCAAACCCAGGTAAAGCAGATGGTCCAACTACCTTGCACAATGGAGTTGAGACCTTTAGTCATAAATGTATGTGAGAAGTCATAGTAGGCATGACAGTAACAGAATCAAACGGATGTAAGTTCGGAGGATTGGGTCTTTCAAGAAAATAGATACTCGACTTTGTTTAGGTCAGTGGCTATTTAGCTTATGATGATCACCAACCAGAAGTCATAATTTGCCCTCCCTTTTCATTTACAATTGCATCACCAATTACAGCAAGCTTTTAGGCAGTGCTTTAGAAATTTCTAGAACGACTCTAGCATGTAGCTGATTGATTGATTTGTTCTGTGTTTTGACGGCAGCCTCCAGAGCCAAGCTCGGTATGCTGAACACAGTGTCGAAGATCCGAGGGCAGGTGAAGACCACCGGCTACCCCCAGACTGAAGGCCTACTGGGAGACTGCATGCTGCGCTACGGCCATGAACTGGGAGAGGAGTCGGTCTTTGGTACAGCACCACACACATTCATCAGACATACAGTGACTGTTAACATGTATTAACTCCTCTTGACTTTATGCCCCTGGTCTTGTGCTACACAGTTATTTCAAAATGTATTTATTTGGGATTTTTTTGGTCTGAAATATATACAAAGCACTGTCTATTTTCCTCGCTGACCTCCAATGTATTGTTTTTCTCTGGAAATCACAGGGACTGGAAATAAATGTCATCAATAGGTTATGTTTTTTGCAAATGCATAGCCTGATTTAGAGCCAACTTGTGTGGTAGATAAGCTGTATTCAGTCATGTTCTTTGGTTGCGGCCTAGAAGACTCAAAAACAAAACAAATTTCACCACTTTGATGGAAAAGCACCTCAATTTGATCTGACATTTGAAAGTTTTTTTTCCTCAGCATTAGCTCTTGTCTTTCCAGTATTTCAGGACTAGAGGCAAGCTGTAAAATGACAGTTTCTCCCACCATGCCGTGGGGCGGCAGCAGGTGGATTAGCGTTTCTTGGTTCTGGTCATGACAGAATGCCCGAAGAACCGCTCAAATTGATTTGGCATTTCTGTTTTTTTCTGACTGAGAGGCCGAGCGCTGACAGAATAGGTAGGTAGAACTCAGATAAAATTGAGCTTAGACACAGTCAGGTAATGCCTTTCAGCAAACGGGAGGAGGGGTGCAGAGCTGGGACTCGTACCTGGAGGTTTATGTTCACAAGAGACAGGTCCTTTCCAAACTTAAAATCCTATCCTTTGCTATTTTAACTTCATGTGACAATTGCAGACTTGTGTTCTGTGTTATTTTACGATCAAATCATCTTAATTTCAATTCGTTCAAAACGTCACTGGTAATCTGCTGTGTAGGATGCAACAGATGGTTTATGTGCTTCTGGAAATAACCTAATTAGCTTCCTGAGGCTTTTCACCTTACATTAAGTGTGAAAGTTGTGGGTCATTTCATTTCAAAGTTTTCTGTCACTTAAAAGCCATCCAAATTGGCTGTAGGGCAACAGCATACATACCAAATCCTAATTTACTTTATTTAACCAAATTATCTAATGAAAACATATGCCTATTTGTCTGAGTGAGTTTATGTCTAATTGGTATATACCAGTGTTGTTTTTTTTTTTCAAATATAGCAGAAAGGCATGCTGAGATAGATTTGATCCCAAATAGACCCTTTCCTCAGCCCTGCTAATTAGTGAAATCAAAGCTTACTTTATAGCGTTTCTTTCAGAGACAGCAAGAAAATCTTCCCATCTTTATTTCAAAGCATGCACAGATGCTTGAGTTTATACTGCTGGGTGTGTTATTCTTCTATTCCAAACAGAGGCCTGGATTTAACACTAGCTAGTAGCATCATGGGTTGCTTTTGCGCATCAGATGCCTCTGTTCTGCTCTACTGTTCAGTCATATTGTAACTCAGCTCTGACCCCTGCTGGACATTGAAATTCCACCTGGAACTTCAAGGCTGCAACTTCACAGTAAACATAAATGAGCTCTTTTAACCCAATTCCCTGTCCTGTCTGTATAAAACATTGTTTTTGAACAGTCAACCTGACAAATGATAGGAGCATAGACACCAACATGTTCCATGTGTTCCTGGTAGATTATTAGCTCTGCTGCTCCATGCTTAACATCTAAGCATACACTATACTGAGTAATAGTAGCATTATTATAAGTAGACTGGCCTTTTGGTAATAAAAAAAACCTTTTATTTATAATTGTTTAATAAAATGTATAATAAAATGTTTGATAAAATATTAATTTTTCTATCTTTTGGTACAAATTTGACCAGTTCCCTATATAAAACTGCCAGATTTTGCCACATATTAGTAAAGATTAATTACCATTTAGAACTGCTACAAGATCGCATCTTCTCACTTTTGGGATTTTTGCCTGCCTGCCTGATGATGCTGTACTGAAACTCTTGGATTTCAGTGAGTCCCCCAGGCAACACAATGTACGCTACTGTTAGGATGGAGCCCACTATCACCAAGCTTAATGCATAAACTGTTTGCGTGTAGCACACATGGATTTTTTTGGAGTCCGTGTTGTCATCCTTTAACAGTCGGCCACTGGGACAATCTCCCAAAAAGCGTTTAAGCGTATTTCTTTGAGATGAGTTTTGCATGTTAACGTGATCTGATGAAATGACCTGCTGGTAACTGAATGGCATGGTACATCTCTCTGTCCCCCAGGCTGTGCTCTGGTGGATATGGGCGAAGCGATGAGGCAGATGGCCGAAGTCAAGGACTCCCTGGACATAAATGTGAAACAGAACTTTATTGACCCCCTGCAGAATCTACAGGACAAAGACCTCAAAGAGATCACGGTACATGACAGTCTACAGTAACCAAACTAAAATTGCACGTGATCAGTCACAACAAGTGAGACAGTTTGGTCCTCTAAAGTCATACACAAACCTGTTCCTGTTTACAGCACCACCTTAAGAAGCTGGAGGGCCGCCGGTTAGACTTCGACTATAAGAAGAAGCGTCAGGGGAAGATCCCAGACGAGGAAATCCGCCAGGCTGTGGAGAAGTTTGAAGAGAGCAAAGACCTGGCTGAGAGGAGCATGTTCAACTTCCTGGAGAACGATGTAAGAAAACACAAAATTTTAAAAAGGCTTAGTGCTGATGGAGTGCCATAATGCAACTGTCAATTTCAATGTGTCAAGAACATATAAAGTAGAAAGACGTTAATGAAAAGTATGAAAAAATGTGATTTACACCATAAATACAAGATTGAGCATTAAATGATAGCTGCTTAATATATTTTTTTTTCTTTTTTGTATTTTGAAGCTACAAGTCGTTTACATTGGTACTCATATCTTGGGCCTGACAGTTAAGGATTGTAATAAACATAGATGAAAGCTTGTTTCTTTTTATAAGTTAAAGTCTTAACTGTTGTGCGTGAATATAAATATAAAAAGTTTATCCTGTATGTAACAATTTAGGCCATTATCTTCGTATGGCTCATAATGTTATATGCTGGTGAGTGATCCTGGGATTTTGTGTCATTATTCTTGAGTAGTTCTTGAGTTTTCTTGAAGAAATTTGAGTAGTTTCTTCAATGTGTGATGTGTATTTTTGTGTCTGTACACATATGTTGCTGGTGTTTCTAGGTGGAGCAGGTGAGCCAGTTGTCAGCATTGATCGAGGCAGCGCTAGAGTACCATCGGCAGTCATCTGTTATCCTGGATGAGCTTAGTGCCAAGCTGCAGAAGAGGTAAGAAAGATACACCCATGTACCTGGAGCAGTTTTTCACTTTGCTGTAAGTCCTGGGATGAGGACCTCCAAGTTCATGGTTCTTTCCTGTAAATAGGTGGCTTGTCCCATCCAGATGAGGGGAGAGAGCTGAAATGTTGGTCTTGAAATGTTTTATTTGGTTCTTGAAAAAGTCTAGAATTTGATGTCAGGAAAAGGGTAGAAACCCTGTCAGGGACCTTGGGGTCTTATTTAGAAGTGAGGGTAAGAAGGATTGTGAGATTAAGGGCATCGATAGCAATAAATGCAGGTATGTCAGACCATGGTTGGTGAAGAGAGAGGCACAAAGTAAAGTTCTCGATTTATCGATCCATTTACATTCCAAACCTCACCGATGGTCATGAGCTTTGGTAAGTAACTGAAAGAACAAGAGCACTGATACGAGCAGCTGAGTGTGGCTGGGCTCACTCTGCGTGATGGGTTAAGGACTTCAGTAATTTGAGAGAACCTTAGTGTCTAGCCACTGCTCCACTGCATTAAGAAGAGCCAGATGAGGTGGTTCTGGCACTTGATGAAAATGCCCCCTGGGCACAACTGACTGTGAAGAGAACTCGAGGTAGACCCAAAACATGCTGGAGGCATTACATCAAGTCAGTATCACATCACTCAGTTTTATTTTAACTGGGTGCAAAAGTAGAAAATATGCAGCATGGCTTGTAGCCAGTCATGAGGCAGGACTAGATTATATATTTATGCAATGATTTGACATATTTTGACATATAAGTTACCCTAGCAATATTTGCCAACTCTCAACTAGATGCCTGTCCAATCACACAAAGCATCATATTATTTTTTGTGGCAAAGAGCTAAGATCATACAATAGGCAAAATTAGATGTGACCAAGTTATGATAAAGCAGTGCCTTAAAACAGGGCTTCTCATCTGTTGCCATACAAATAAAAATTCATCCGTATTAGACCACGGAACCACTTTTTATATGCTTAAATTCAAGGGACCTTGATGGGACATTGCACGTCTCAACTTAAGCCAGGTTGGACGTCAAAGCAAAAGTAGTCCTTGAAATGGGCACGATCTCTGGAAAGCTCTTGGACTAGATGACAAAACCTGTGCTTTGTTCTCCCTGGGAGGACGTCATGTACCCACACACTCTGTTTCACAACGGATTCCTCATCCTCTTCAAGAGAAAGCAAAGCAATAGCTCTTTTGATTTTGTCCATTTTGATTTTCATCACTATCCCTTGTTGCTTCAGAAGTTATTTTCTGCCCACCGGAACCCTCTTAAGGATTGCTGTTCATACGTAGATCCCCACTTTAAAACCACAACCCTAAAAATAGATTCATAAATACCAAGATTTTACATTCTGTCATCCTGTTATTATCTCACTCCAGGATATCCACAGCCAGCAGCCGCCCCAAGAGAGAGTTCAAACCAAGGTCCATCATGAGCAGCATCGAGGCCCTCGACAACAGTCAGCACAACGGACTGTCCTACAGCTCCTCACTCAAATCCTCAGGTACAGCTGGATCACCTGCCCCCAAATTTGTGTTTAATTTATCTGTTTTTGCCTGGTTTTCTGTAATTTTCTGTTAGCTCCACCTCCATTGTTGTCTTTTGAGTTCTGGTGTATTTTTTTCTGTCATTCCTTACAGATATCCAGATCAACCACACAGTCAATGGGAAAAGTAGGTATTCCTGTTAAGAGTGTTAAGGCATCAGGCTCTCATGCCACTTTAGGCTTTTAACCTACAGGCTTTTACGCTACATTACATGTGCTCCTATAATTTGTTGGGAGTATCTATGGCCACCTTGGATTAACATTTGTCTCATATTCAGATTCTACATTTAGATATGATATAGCTGGATTAACACCTCCAATGAAAATCCGTCTCTGGTATACACATTGAAATTGGATTTCTCTTTCCCTTGTCAAAACACAGATTGATGTGTAGATCTCTTCCACTCTGAATATGTAAATCCTTTAAAACTGCTCCCCATCTACTAATATCCTGATAATCCATTTTTCCACGTGTTTCGTTGTTTCTATATTTTCAATTTGGCGGATTGGAGACATTGCATTTACACTTGAATGTATTAGCCAAATTTGTCTCTTACCACCTCCAGAGGTGGGTTCTATGATCCGATAGGTCTTCAGTGGGTGTTGGGTGCATCTTCATTTGGATTTGATGCATTTTTATTAAGTCCAGTTACAGTATTGACTACCCAGGACATAAGTTAATACTAGGTGGAGAGAAGATTTATCTCTGAATCTCCTCTTGAGGATGCCTTCTCCACATGCTTTGTGACAAACTTATGCTGCCATCTAGTGGTGGAAGTGAACCATGACTGGTGCACATGCATTATCGAATGATTTAGACTCACACACAGCCCATCCAAAGACGTTTTTGCATTACCATGTGTGTCTCTGTGCTGGTATGTGTTGTGTGGAGCTTGCCTCATTATCATCTCCATATCCCTTCACATCTTACCCAGCTGATC
>OMLF01020072.1:13151-39676 GCA_900302615.1 Holocentrus rufus
CAAATGATCAGGATCGTTATCAGGCTTCTGCAGAGGTTAATGATGAGCTGATCATTTGAATCAGGTGTGTTGGAAGAGGGAAACATCTAAAACGTGCAGGATAGCGGCCCTCGAGGACCAGGATTGGGGACCCCTGGTTTAGACTCACACACAGCCCATCCAAAGACGTTTTTGCATTACCATGTGTGTCTCACTCTGTGCTGGTATGTGTTGTGTGGAGCTTGCCTCATTATCATCTCCATATCCCTTCACATCTTACCCAGCTGATCACTTCACCTCTGTCCCACTGTCTTGGCCTGAAAGCCCTGCTACCAATGGCAATAGCCACCGTGAGTAACACACACGCACACACACACACGCTAATACATATGTAGATGAATGTATGGCAGACAAACCATAAAAAATATTGAAATTGAAATTGAAAGTCTTGAAAAAAAACCCTGATATAAAGATTCCTCCCTTGATAATTCAGCACACTCAGTTTCTTTCATCTCATGCAGCTGCTTTGGTCTTGCATTTTGTTTGTCATTATCACAAAGTGTCCACTAGGCTACTGCCTGTTCATATATCTTTTTCCTAACTGATCAGCATGGTGTAATAAAGGCTAAATAAAATAACTTGTGTTCTATACACCCTCCTGTGTCCATCTGTTTCTCCCTTCCTCTCTTTCCTCACCAATCTCTCTTCTTTTCCTCAATCTTCATGTGTCCATCTCTTTCCTGTCCCTCTTATCCTCCCATTTACTCTTTCCTCACTCTCTTCTTTCACTGTATTTATCTCTGTGTAGAGTCAGAGGTGTTGGACCAGCCTTGCTGTCGCTCCCTGTATGATTTTGAGCCGGAGAACGAGGGCGAGCTGGGCTTCAAGGAGGGAGACATCATCATCCTCACCAATCAGATAGATGAGAATTGGTATGAGGGCATGATCAATGGCGAGTCTGGTTTCTTCCCCATCAACTATGTGGAGGTCATCGTCCCCCTGCCCCAATGAGACCAGCACCCCGGGGCCATTCCAGTCCTCTGTAGACTCCCTTCATCCTCATCACACTTAGCCTCCACCCAGCCTCTGTCTGTGACTCAGGCCTGAAACGTTGTGGGGCCAGCTCAACCTGAAGCTGAAAAATGTCTGCCTTCTGAATTTCAACCGAGCCAGAAAGGTAGTAGTTATGTCTGAGTCCCATCCTGACAAAAAACCTCAAAATGTCGCTGGTTACGTTATTTTTCAGTTTACGAACCTGAAGCCAACTGAAACCTAAGCCATTAAGTGAGAAATTCAGCCTGGCCAGACCTGAATCTGTCGCGTCTGGCTTGGTCAAAATGGGATGGGGTGAAAATGTCAAGCAGCTGTCAAACTCTATAATCCAGGGTCTCAATCTAAATCTTTCAAACCCTTCAAATGAGTCCAGTCCCTGTTCAGACTGATGTAAGATTATCTCCTCATCGTCACTGTCCAAACCTTCAAGCCCTCGCCACCTCACCGTAAACTGAAGCTCAACACTTTGCTTGAAGTGCATTGCTGGACATCATGACTGCATTGTAAGAGCGTTACAAGCATATATGCTTTATTATTTCATTATAATCGCTGCAGAAACATTGCATGGGTTCAATATATTTTCAGTGTTATAACATTGTCATACAGTTAGGCACCCCAGAAGTTATAGAGGCTTGGTGTTAGAAATCTTCTAGCAGCTTTGTCTGGTGGTATCATGGAGGTCCTTTAGATAATTATGTATGTGCAAATAATGTGTAAATGTGTAACAACCTGGCTGGAAAAAGAAATAGCTGAAAAAGATTGTTGTGGTTTGACTGTAGACCCAAGTAACTGTAAACTGTTTTGTCTTCAGCCTGGTCGCTAAAGAATCAGCTCAGTTATCTGAACAAAGAGTTGTTTTCGACTGCTAGCTTATTGGCCAGCAGGCTAATATAGCAAATCAGCCAGCATTACAGGAATACTCCAACATTTTGGGCAAAATACCATTTTTTCGATTTACCCAGACAGACTCTTGTACATACGCTGCTTCAGTTCTGATGGGTAGCATTTCATGTTAGCTTAGCATAAAGACTTGAGGTCTGCAGGAGTCATTAGCCTAGCTCCATCAAAGTGAGAAAAAAAGTAAACCAAAGCTAACCTAACATGAAATGCTACACACATGAACTGAACCAGTTGACTTACAGATTTGAAAATGGCATTGAACATCTTATATCACTCTGGTTAAATTGGAAAAAGGGTATTTTGGCCAAAATGTTGAAGTATTCCTTTAACATTAACATGCATTTACTAGCCACTAGTGTTAGCATTAGCTATATTGGCTACTAACCACTAGCGTTAGTGTCTGCTATATAGCCTACATTAGTTATTGTGCAAATCAAATTTCTTTACAATAAGACAGTGACGGTTAGCCAACTTGGTGCTATGGTTAGCTTGCTAAAAATCTGACATTATGTAAACACATAATCAGATGTTTCAGTGATGAATGTCTTAGTTCCCACTCAAACACAGCACAGAAATTAGACATGTCTGTTCAGTTGTATTGAGCCAAGTTGTACATTTACTGTAGAAACAATCAGCTGTTCATAGCCACTGTTGCCTAAGAGCTGAAGACCTCCATCATGGCCACCAGAAGGTGCATTATATTACCTGAAAGCCTTCTATTCGAGCGAGTTTGGATGTTTTTAATGGGATTTTATGTTCCGTTTTGTCACCATAATGCAAGCAATCATGTTCTTATTATGTGTTTATGATGCCTTGTAAGGCCTTATCAGCTGCACTTCAAGTGAAGTATTGCCAAAGTCGGAATGTGAAATTCAGTCTTCACACTGTATACAAAACGTGACTAATGTTGGCTTTCACCCAATAACCCTTTGCACACAGACATTCCATATTTATTTTAGACATATTTTTTGTGGTTTGTGCTTTTGTGAACTGTGAAAACCGGAGTCCTTCTCCCAAAGAATGCTCAGGCTCGACCTCTGACATCGACATTTCAGTATCAAGTAAAAGTGTTTTTTAAGTCTCATCCGGTTAATTGTATGGCTATACATATTTCAAAGGCTGACAGACTATATTGGACAGTGATACTATGTAATTCACAGTTGAAGCTGCACGAGTGTTTGACAACCTTACATTCAACAGGCGTCATGGTAGGCAGTTCTTTGTGTATATTGCTACTCAGTTAGACTTTGCCTGTCTTCAGGTTGGCCTGTCTTGTATTCTAGCTCTTTGTACCTCTCTGTCCATGTCTGTTTTCTTCCATGGTGCAAATTGACTTTGCCTGTCTGCCTGCTGTGCTCTTAAGTGTTGCCCAAAACACATTTTTAAGACTGTGAGGAACTGAAGTGAACTCCATCTCTCTGAATGTCCCTCTCTTTCTATCTGTTTACATGGTCTGACTTATAAGGACTGTACCGCCCGCTCTGTGTCAGATAGGGATGAATGCCTTGTCACACCATATAAAAGTGCTTTTTATAAATGTTGTCTGTATTGCACTGACGCTTTAGAATCTACCTACCACACACTTTTATGGACATGCACCTAATTTTTTAAATTTTATTTCTCTTCTTCAGCGTTGCACTTTCTGTGTCGTTCACAACAGGGTTATAATCCCTCTACCATATCAGATATATGCGTGAAGTCAAAATGATGGTAGATTCTTAGATTTATATAACCGCAGATGTTCTTTGTACCGTACAGTGATGAAGCTGTCAAATCCATTATCCCAACTGTTGTAATTTAGATTGGAAAAGCAATTGTAATCATGTCTTACATCGGGTGAACACAAAATCTGTGGTGGTAGATTATCCTATAACTTGTGAAACTCATTCCAGATAACATTAGCTAGTGTTTGGCTAGTGAGAAGAAGCAGTAGGATAGGTACAGTTGCTGTGTGGCTGTGCTGTTAAGCCTGTGGTCATTTAGGAAGTCCATCAGGGCTTTTGAGTTGTTAAAACATCTCAGCAGCCTGATAACTGACAGTAGCCTCCTCTGAGAATAGATGTAGAGTATTCGGTGAAAAGCCACCAGACATGAAAGTGCAAAAGGAATGTTAGTCAAGAATGATCCAGTGGCAATGCCGTAAAGACTTATTTTTTCCAGGTTCATTTTCTTATATTTTTTCTTGTTTTTATTTTATACACAAAGAGTTGCTGTTGAAGTGAACAGACATAACCCCAGCCCAAAACTCAGGTTTTGGGTGTTGCTACCAAAACGTACTCCATGTACAACATTATTGATTCTGTTTCATCTTTTATGTGGACCAACTATATTTTATGAACAATAGGGGGAAAATATCCAAAATGTAATGTATTGGAAACTGTCATTCGCTTGCAATTGTTATAGATGTTTAAGATGTTGCATGATGATTTTCTTTTGTTTTTTTTTTGTTTTTTTTTGTTTTTTTTAGATTGTAATTATGGATTTTGGATACTGGGGAGCTCTTAGCACAAGGTGCTATCTGCAACACAGTCACAACACATACCATTACAAAAAAGAATGTTCAAGTGATTTAATCATGATGTATTCATTCTTACAGTTTTATTTTTCTTAGAACATTTAAAAAAAATGTGGGGAGATAATTTAGTCTTGAACGGAATTCAACTTGGTTTAATTATTTAATTTAATTTGTCATTTAAAGAGAAGAGTTAACACTGAATGCAAGATCAACTTTTTTCTTTTTTTTTTCTTTTAGTACAAGCGTATATTATGAATGACTGGCTTTTTGATAACACTAAAACAGGATCCCCTCAACACCTTACCTCTGTCTGTTTGCCTTTCTAGTCCTGAAAAGTCTCTCCTCAGTATTCATTTTACAACCAACTTATAGTCAATGGAAACTGGCTGCGCATTTCTGTGTTTTATTTCTTTTCTGTAGCATAATTTATACAAAAGGTGTTTTATAGATGTTGTAAATGAATATATTAATAAATATATTGCGTAAATAAATGACAAGCAAATATTGAACCACCTTTCACTTGAGTGCTTTTATCTGTGACACTTGATCTACCCTCTGCCTTCACATATACTGACTGACTGAATATCTATACATCCTTGAATAGCCAGTTATGTCTAGTTTTATGCAAACACACAAAATAATGGTTCGATCCATATCAATGCAGAGGTAACTGCCACTTTTTCCCCTCAAGAAATGTTAGATTTGTCTCCTGTTAGTAGCCGAGTAAACATTGTGTGAAATCATGTATTTGATCATCCGCTTTAGTGGCTTCAGGTTTAAGACTCACTCAGCACTAGAATTTAAGCCAGTATTTATTTGTAAGGGAATGTCATTTTAAATTGCAAGTGATTTGGTTCATTGAGTAATCATTAGATTAGAGCTTGTCAGACATTGCTAAGCCCATCAAGCTGATTAGAATTTGCCCCATAGGCCAATGTGGAAGGGTTTTTGATTTAGCATTGGATTGGAGGGAAAATAGTGGTCAGAGTGAGACTTGTGATAAGAGCATTCAGTATTACACATTGTTTAATTGGGATCATTAATAAAATGATAGGGGAATTAAATTCCATTGTTTTTTTTCTGGGGACACCCTGGAGCCCCAATTTGAGAGCCACTTATCTTGATGAATAAAGGAAGATTGATAATGGCTAAATATTTCCTGGCCATCGTGCTCATATCCAGACCTCAGTGTTCCGCTTGGCAGCCCTGCTCTCCCTCTTACTCTTCAGAGGCTCCCTCTCTCCCTTATGGGAGTCCTGTCTCTTTGACTGCTCCTGCCTTGTCTTGGTGCCTTCATCGGGCTCCCTCAGTGGGCTACAGTTCCCAGCACAGGTCCAGTCTGGTTGATGACCCACTACCAGGTCCAAGGTGGGCAGGGAGGTGGTGCTGGTCACATCCCTGAACCCTAGAGAGGAGGTGAGAGAGGGGCTGTCCGGTGGGAAAGTTTCATATCCACCTCTCATACCTGGACAACCCCCCCAGGACCCCCGTTCCCTCAGCTTCACAGCCCGGCGGATCTTCTTCCAGCCCAGGTGGTTAAGCTCCAGCAGGTTGAGCAGGATGCAGAAAACCCCAACGCAGAACATGAAGAGGAGAAAGATGGTTTTCTCTGTGGGTCTGGAGACATAGCAGTCCACTGGCTGGGTGCAGGGGGCCGAGGAACACAGGAAGTGGACAGGCACCTGGAAGCCAAAGAGCTTCCACTGGGCCAGGACGAAACCCACCTCCAGAATGGCTCGCAAACACACATGGAACACATAACATTTAGACAAAACCCCTCCAGAGACCCCGGGAACCTCGCCGTGCCCATCCTTACAGGTGCGAGGTCGGGCCTGGCTCAAAGATACCACATTGTTGGGGTCTCCCTTCTGGAGGCTCTGGGTGTTGATGCCCTCCAAGACATCTGCCAGGCTGTGGCCTAGATGCTTATGGGAGCGGATGGAGCAGCTGTCTGAGTCGCAGCTCCGATCATAGTTCTCCCGTCCACCATCCCGCCCCCTGTTGAGGTCTGCTTCCTCTGGGATAGCCCCCTGACCATATCCTTGCCTCTGGGTGGTGTTGTGGGGGAGCTTGGACAGGTTGTGCCACGTGTAGATGATGAAGCAGAGGGATGGCGTGGAGACGCTGATGATGTGGAAGACCCAGAAACGAGGTTGCGAGATGGGGGCGAAGGTGTCATAGCAGACGGTGGAGCATCCCGGCTGCAAGGTGTTGCACACAAACATCTCTTGCTCATCAGCATACACGTCTTCGGTCGCGACAGCAACGATGAGCAACCGGAAGATGACCATGACGGTGAGCCACAATCGACCAATCATGGTGGAGTGCTGGTGGACGGCGTCCAGGAGGCGCTTCAGCAGGGTCCACTCCGTCATGGTGGCCTGTGGCAGCCTGCTGCCTCGGAGAGGGATGAGCTGTGTGGAGCAGAGCAGTCTGCTGGGGGCAGATCCAACTCTCTTCCTCTTCTCTGAAGGAGACTCTCACACAGGGCCCTGATTGGAGCCTAACATCAACTCCCAGCCCCTTGGGGCGAACCCAGCTCACCTAAGACACACCACCTCTTGACCTTCTTTTCTTTTTCTCAAAACTAAAACACTTCGGTTCTTGATGCAAAGGTCCGCAGTCAGGAAAGTTCAGCAAAGCATCCACTCCCTCTGGCTGCAGCACAGGCTTCCTCTCTGCCTGGATGCTCCCCAGCTCTGCCTGGCTTGAAAGCCATGGAGCCATTGCAAGTGAGAGCCATCCCATCCTTCAAAGATAAGGATGGGTTGACGAACACACAAACACACACACACACCAGCTGGATGGCCACTTGACATGAGTCACATTGTGGGCTCTTTCTCTCTTGTCCTTAGGACCCATTTTAAAAGTGAGAGACGGCACCCTTCCTCTACTGGAGGACCCACTGATAGCACCAGCTGATAGAGCATTCTTTACAGATTACTCCTCTGAAAGCTAACAGGCTCTTCCTTTAATGGAGAGGCATTTTTAAATGTGGCAGCATTCTTGATTGCAAATGCATGAGCATGCTAAGTGTCACCCTGCTTTGGAGAGTACGTGGATGCTCTATGGCTCGCAATATGGAGCATGAGATCCGCATTCAAGCCTGCTTTGGTGATCTTGCTTTTGTATTCACCACCCAAACAAATGTGGAACCACGAATGAACAAAACAGTTTAAGAAAAGGGTTGGGATTCACCAAAATAAGTACAGCCTTATACACTGAAATGCTTCTACATCATGGGTGTCTGATGAAGTTTTTTGTCCTGGAGCTTGTTTTGACTGCTCCTCTCCAGCCACTTACCAATCCCCTTATCTGTGTTTTAAAAAAAGACCCTTGAAAGGTCTGCTAGCATCAAATCACTGAGCCCCCCTAGATAAAACACTCAGTGACCCCTTTCCTTACTTCAAACAGCCCTGGCTGGCCCTGTCTGAGCCTCTGTCTCAGTGGTCTGTCTTCTTTCTATTTATGGCTTGAATAGAAATGTTAGTTGTAGTAGCATAAGCACTTTATAGCAGCATTTTGTCTTATTTCCACTAGAAATCATACTTTTATCATCTCAGTGCACGTGCATCAGTGCATCAGTCTTTATTATTCTGATGATAACACACAGGTGAAAGGGCACATGTGTGTGTTAATGTCCAGACAGCCTCCTACAGTGCCTTTGTCTGCTATCGATCCAGACCAGCACCTAAGGACTAAGGCACACGCTGGATTAACATCTTTTAATGGCCGTTATGGGACCTGATGAAGGGAAGGATCGATAGAGTGGAGAGTGGCCCCTCAGTCCTGCCTTGAGGAGGATTAAACGGGGCCCCCGTCCCATCTAACACAATGCAAATGCACTTGGAGTCGGCCAGGTGGGGGGTGCTGATCACAAATAGACTTTGACTTAAGACTAGACACAACATCAGCCGACCTAGACCTGCAGCCAGGCCTGGCTCAACAACGCTGGTGAGAAGAGGAAGTGGCTTTTTCCAGCGTGGCGTGACGGGGCCCTATGTATGTTTTTATTTTGGACAATAATCCAGCAAGTCTGGGGTTCTGCATGCTGCTGTCCCGTGGCTGTCAAAGGAATTATCCACCCTCTCAGTCTGTTCATGAAGGAATTCCCAATGATGTCCGTTCCTTTTGGGCTTTGTCAGAAGCAGCCTGGGAATGAATAGTAGACAGGATTAGGGGAAAAAGAGAGAAAACGACAGAAAGAGAAAGAGAAGGAGAGGGACTGGTGCTTTGCCAGTCAGAGAAAGTCCCTCTCTCTCTGCTCCACTCAGGAGTTATTTTTCACGAGGGGCACTTTCATCTGAGCTTAGGTGTAGAAAGACAGAGCAGACCATAAATATGAATGGAAGGGCTTCTTTTATAGCCCACGCTGGGTCCCTAATCTACTCCACCCTCAGATGGGAACTTTTCTCATGTTTTGCTCTATTTCTGCGCTTAACAATACAATTTTTCGATCAGTGCAAATACCATTTATTTTTTCTATCAAAATTGTTTTGTTCAAGAAATACATTATTCCATGTACACACAACATTTTCTTTTATAAAAGGAAATTCAGATTCACTGTTTCACTCTTTGCTATCACAACACTTGTGTAGGCTTTCGACTCATATATAACTTTATTTTCCCCATGGTGAAAGTATGGGCTATAGGAGCCAACTTCCTATTAGTCAATCAGTCATGAAACAATTTAAAGCCCCCACTCCCAATAAGTAATGTCAGTAGCCATGGAGACATTCTCACAGGCTTATAAAGGTTGAGCTGGGTGACCAGACAAAGTGATAATCCAATACAGATAATGTTGGTTCTCTGTCTGCAATTGTTGTCTGTTCATTTTGGGCTTACATCCGTGGTTGGAAAAATCACATTTGTTTGTGGGTGGAACAAGACTCATTGTTTTACTAGTCAGCTATTGTTCATTTTCAAAAGACATAATTATGTCTTTTTTATCTGACTGTCTTTGGTTTACAGAATATAAAGTAAGAATCTAAACTTTATCCTTTGTTGCTAATTTTCTTTGTTTAGATTCATTCAAATAGTTGATGAAGATAAAACATTTCCAATTACTAGATTTTCTTTTTAAAAAAAACTTTGACCTTTGAAGTTGTTTGGTTTTTGCAGTGAGTTTGCAATGCTCATTTTTGAGGGTACTATTTCATTATTCATGGAGTCTGAGTATTATGCCTTGTGCAAACTGAAATACAGTGGGAGTGCTACTTCTGTATGTTAGCTTTAGTGCTCAATCTGAATAGATGATGTAAAACTAGCTGAGCACCTGTGAACAGGTAATTGCAACCTCTTGGGGAGAAATGTGAGATGGAGGCATGAGTGTTAGTTATTTTAAAAAAAATGGAAAATAATAATACCTTTACAAGAATTGATTCTTGTGACTTGAAAGGTCGTAAGGTTTTTTTCATGGTTGTATTCATTTGAACCATGAAAGTATTGTGAAATAAGCAATTTTACACTTTTGTTCATTCATGAGTGATCATTTAGTTGCCTCAGTGCTTTGACAGTTTCCTCTACAGCCTAGTTCTTAGCCTGCCTACTCATCCTGTGTGATACAGCTATCCAACAAGGACAAATATACTGGCAATAATTGTACCAGTTTTAAACCAGACTAATTAATAACTGCTTTATTTTATTACCATGTAATACATTCTGCTGTCTTTAATGTGAAATAGAATCAAATGCCAGTAGAATCAAATGCCAATTGACAGTCTTTTTGACAGACTTTTGACAGGTAGATGACAGTTACTCCTGTGATTTGTAACTGGATAATGCTCCTTATAGTTTACTGACATAAAACAGACTGTAGCAAAGATGTATATCATGTATCATGTATCACGGGTTATTGATTCCTTTGGTATTTTTGTCCTGTGTGGATTAGGCTCACATGTGAAAAAAAAAATTGAGTTCTGAAATTAATCAGATAATTGCGAGAATACAGTCAGAATTCTCAGAAGAAACTCAGAATTAGAATAAAGTCAAAAGTAAGAAATTTAAATTCAGCAGAACTCAAAAACATTTCTTAGATTTGGCCCAAAATCCTCTTTCAAATGTATTCCACCATGGTGTTCAGCTTATAGCTAAAAGGGAGCATCTTAGCTGATATTCTTGTACAAGCTGTTGATTGCCTGAGGTGGGAGTTTTGGCAACACTGAGCTTCTCTAATATCCTCAACTTTTTATTGCCAAACAAACTTTTGGTGTCCCTTTATCGTCTAAAAGTTTTTCAAGTTTTATCATGTTATTATTCTGTTGTTCCCTTTTACGAGCCATTATTACCTAAAATACTGGTGTTACCCTGTAGTTTCTCTGTGCCATATGTACATAACCTGCACTTAGTTCATAATAGTCACACTGTAAAATAAATTGCCGCCAATCCCACTGCCTCTTATCCATCATATTGGAGGTGGATGACACTGACTGCTATTAGATGGTGAATAAAAGGTCAGTATAACCCTGGTCCTGGGTGCTTTATGCTACCCTCAGTGTCCCGCTGTAGAGGGAGGTTCAGACAGAGACAAAAGAAGAGTTTCAGCTGTGCAGCTCTGTTGGAGGCATATTGAACGTATTTCTGTTTGCTCCAGACTGCATTCACCATCAGGACATGACTGAGTGTCACACCAATAAGTCCCAGACAACACCCCCATTGGTAGGCAGTGAGGCATGATTCAAAACACTGCTCTGTCTCTCTCTGAACCGTAGCCTCGTCTCAAAACAATACACAGAACACAAGAGTGTGACACCATACCATGTGTGTTATGTGTACATGCTTGTAATGTCAGTTTTAACAGAATGTAACAACCTTACTTACTTGATGTCTTGGCCTCATTTTTTCCTCTTTTTATTCATATTTATACATTTTCCTGACACGCCAGGAAGCTTGAAATCAGTGTATCAAGAATAAGTTTTAATTCTGGGATTACCAGCGTAATAGAAATCAATGTTAACAAGGTCGAAGGTCGGAGACAATCTGAAAGTATTCCTGCACCACCAGTGTGATCAGAGGATGGAGAATCAATTGGAGAAGAAATAGAGTAAGAGCTGAGGAGAGAGATAAAAGGTTTTCTGCCTCGCACACTCAGCATGATCAAAGCCATGGCTGCTTTTAGAAACAAGCAGAAACAAGGGAATGCAGTGAATTGTTTTTAGCTATAAGGCTCTCCTTTTGAAGCCAGGCCTGCAACTCATATCTTTTCTCTCTATTAAAGCCAGCAATTTGCCATAACCATATTACAGGGCTGGTTTGTTGAAGAGGCTCACTTTCTGCTGCTGTGCACCTTATGAATGAAACAGACTGCAAAGGACTTTGAAACTTCTTCTCCTCTTCAGTGATCATAAAGCAATGATATCTTTATTGTCCTTACTTTTTACAGTGTTCATATATGTCTCCGTTCCTATATGTTTCTGACTGACTGATGTGTTTTTGATGTTTTTTTGTTTTTGTTCTCAAATTTCTCTTGCAGGCAAGATCCCCATATTAGCCAGACTACCTGATAAATACAGAACAACTGACAGAATGAATATATGTTTTTTTTTTATTGAAGATATTTAACCCACAACAACATCACCGGCTCTACTTTCCCCACCTTCCCTGGTCTTTAATGCTGTGCTAATAGCAGAGCCTCTCTACCAGACTGGAGCCTAAATTACCATAGGAGCTGGGAGGCCAGTGAAAGGAACGTACTGCTGCCTGCCTAGTAGCCCCCTAACAGGATTAAGGGGGGATATGGTGAGGCGGTGCTCCTGCCTGGTCTAACTCACTATGAGGTGATTTCCATTTGTCTGGCCTGGCCCTTACTTTCCTCCTCCATCTAATCCCTCACTATTCTCACCGCAGCCTGTCAGCCACAGTAATCTGCTCGCAGGCTTTAGGAGGAGAAACACTGCGGCGAGGAGCCTCCACACACTGCGATAAACACCTCCAGAAAGTGCTGTTCTCTCCGCATAAGGGAAGCTATCGGCACACAGGGCATTTGTGGATAACAAGCGCGTGGTAAGACTGCTGTTTTGGCACTTTGGGCGGTGTTGTTTGTTGGGAAGATCTGCTATCTTCCACCTTATAGGCTGCTGGGCTGGCTGTCATAAGGTTGTGATAGGCTCTGCTGTTGTGTTTCATGTGTCAGTGCTTGTGGGTGCATGCTGATGAATAGCAACTTATCACTCACCAGGTTTTAAATTATGCAAAGTAAAAGAGGTAACTTGCTGTCTTTAGGGTAGCTGTTATTTTGAGATGTGTGCATGTGTCACTGCAGAACTTGGGCTTTGCATAACAGTTCAGCAGTGCTGTCTTTTTACAGTAATGTAAAGGTGGAGATGCAAGAAGGGATTGCCAGTAAATTATAGCAGCCAGTTGAGAATACTTAGATGTAATGCCACACTTTCTTATACTATGTTTCAGATCACAGAATATTTTGTTTCACATTTAAATGGATAAACGCTTCATTTATCAATCAGTGCAAGTGGCAGTGCTATAGAATTTCAAAGATCAGTATATGCGCTTAAAAATACTTTCCAGATATTCTCACTATCACTTCCTAAGAGCTGGGATCTTGGCATGTGCCCAAGTTCTACCAAACTTATCCCACGTCAGGTAACCTGTCAGATCCAAGACACTAGCAGCTCCGGTGCACGTCTCCTTGAGCTCAGGACAAGATGCCAGCTGGCTGTGAGCCTCAACATGGTTCCTGCTTTAACAGGGAAGTGAGGGCTATAGGGAGGGTTTGACACCCATTCATCTAATCGCAGATGATCCGAGCTGGAGATCCACCGTGCCAGAGTCCCTCCAGACTCCTGAGTGACAGTGCAAAGCAGGAGGAGGCAGACGCCCGGAGATCAAATGATTTCATAAGGAGGCAAAAAAAAAAAAAGATACAGATACATGGATACATTGAGAATGATCTTAATCCGTAACCTTGACAAATGTAAACAAACTTGCAGATATGTAAAGCTGTTAACTACTTTCAGTTTCTGTCTAAATATGATGATTTGCACATATTTCCACATAAACATGTCCATTTGCACAGCTTATTTATATTCACACTTCCTAAATGTATAGCATGTTTTTTTTATTATTATTTTTTATTTCTATACATCCACAATTAAGATGTTTAGATAATATGCATAGTACTATATAGATAAATACAGATGAATCATATTGAATCATGAGTTTTGTAAATCTAGAAATAAGATTGTAACCTACAGGATGTTTTGCACCTGAAGGTATATAAGTAGTGATTCTATTTATATACCTTCAGGTGTCATTTTACAACTCTGCTTATAGGTTTCCACACAATTTTCAAAAATAATATAACAATTATAACATAACAATTCAATAACAATATTCTCTTGATTCTGGACAGGAAGTAATGCACTCTTTGTGAGACATTTTCAAAACAAAAATTGTGATTCAGTCAAGGCCTTTTCATTCCTGTAGCAATCAATGGCAGTAAAAACAGCCCACTTTGCTTTACTTGTTCTTATCATATTGCAAATTATTAACAAATAAATTAATTATATTTTCAGAATTTTAATGATATAGTTTTAGCTATAGTTCATGACAAAGAAATGTGTTGAGTTGTGAGTATATTAAAGAGGTATATCTATATTAAACGCTGAAATGCTGTCTACCTGTGTCTGTGAATAGGGGTGATGCTCCTGACATGAGTGAATGGCCCCTTATATAGCAGCCATGACAACAGAGCAGCCCCTGGGCCCATGGGTGTCCAGCCCAGTAGGGGAGGTGAAGTTAATGCCCGAGGGGGGGCTGGAGGAGGAGCTAAACAGCTGCAACCAGGAAGTAATGGACCATCATGCAGACACCACCTCGATAGAACCCACACTCATCAGTGACAGGTAATACCAAGAGGGAAAAAAACACTTACACACACCTCTACTTTTTCCAGTGCAGTTTGGAAGTTTGATGAAAACAGTTGGGTATATATGGCATTTGACATAATAACCAGGAACTAGTGGGACAGGTTGTCCAGAAACTTTGACAAGATGACATAATAACTTGTTATCAATCATCAGTCATTGCTCCACTTCGTCCCCAGAAATTCAGCTGATACAGTGGGTTTGGATATTTTTATGATAAATAATATTTGATACCAATGCCTCACAAGTACCACATATTGTACTAGACCCATTGAAGCTGCAGTACCTTAACAGTTACTTCAACAGTTTTTGGGGGCTTTTTGGGGACAAGGAGCAGGCAGTCCAGTCACATATAGTATTTTTATTTTTCATGTAGACAGTGGCAGTGTCACAAGTGTGACTGACAGGGTAGAAAAAAAAGAGGAAACCTCAGATGGAGTTTGATTCCAGGCCCTGCAGAGGTATACCTGTATGTTCTGGAGGTGGGGGACTTAAAGATGCAATAGACATTTTTCACAGCAGCCATTTTGACATGAAATAGCAGGTAAACACAGGTGTTATTGATAACATTAATTAAGGTTTCATTCCATTTAAGTATAGCAGAGTCTTTCCAGTGAGCCAGTGGGACAGTAAATGGAAGAGAAGCTTGATTAATGTCATTAGTAACACCTGTATTTATCTGTTATTTCATGTCAAAGTGGCTGCTGTGAAAAAGACTAGTGGGGTGGTCTCCATCTAGTCTGCCTGACCAGACTACAGTTGAATGCTGACATTGCATTGGCTTGTTAGCAACATGCTACAGGCTACTTGCTATCATAGAGGGAGGGAAAATCGACAGACCAGCAGCTGGTAGAAGGGTGGGTTGACTTCATATTATTTTTAGGTTTGTACAATGGATGCAATTTGTCTGATTATAAAGAGCCCTCTATTAATAGTGTGGCCTGAGCAAAGTGCCAGTGGTTGAAGCACTTGGCCAACTCAAGTTCTTTTCACTTCGGTCACAACTGCAGGAAGAGAATGATTTAGTGTGCTTTAGTGTGTGTGGGAACAATCGCTCCAAATATAGAAAATTAACCGCAAAACAAATTAGGAGTAAAAAATATTTTTTAAATGATTTCACAAATCCTTTCTAAATTCAAAAATGTATAGCGCTTTTTCACAGTAGCCATTTTGACATGAAATAGCAGGTGTTAACTTATGACATTAATGAAGGTTGTAGAAGTTTTTCCAGTGGGCCAGCATGAACAATAGCAGGACCCTGACCCTGTTAAATGAATGTATTCCTGCAGCTAACCAGTCCGCTGCTGACAACTAGCTACAGCATTTACAGATATGGTGGCTGAAGTTAATTCTTTGACTGTGCACTGTTCCATGTGTGGTACGCAGGAAGTTCAAGGCACATTGTTTTAAAGGAGTTAACAATATTATGCAGGGACACGGGACAGTGTGAATCGATACAAAAATAGTGTATTAAGTGGGCCCCAATTATGAATTTGAACACAGTTTGAATTGAAACTGGTTGTCCTGTCATACCATAGGACAGTGATTCTCAAAGTGTGGTCCTTGGTCCCATAGTTACCCATTAAGGGATTGCAGGCAGTGCCCAACATAATTTAATTATATAATTAACTTTGAAACGATTCCAATTATAGTCCGTACAAGAATGGCAAGGTTTTGCTCTCATTACTGTTATCCCTCCATGGACAATTTTAACTACTGTTCAATAATAGATCAGCAACAAAAATCTTACCGTACAGACCCTGGTTCAAGTCTAATGTGGTCCATAAGGCCTAATGTGTGTCTATTTTGAGGTCTGTGATGTTGAAAATGTTAGACAAGACTTGCCATAGGAATACCACAGCAGTAAGAGAAATTTTTGCAAGGGAAACACACACCCACCCACACACTTCTACTATATCATCCATTAAAATAGCATTTATCCCCTGTGTCCTAGCCTGTGCAGTGAGGAGCCATTTTGTCGGATCTGCCATGAGGGAGAGGGTCTGGGTGAGCTTCTGTCCCCCTGCGAGTGCTCCGGCACCCTAGCCATGGTGCACCGGGCCTGCCTGGAGCACTGGCTCACCGCCTCCAACAGCAGCCACTGTGAACTCTGCCACCACCAGTTTGCCCTGGAACGCCTGCCAAAACCATTCACAGAGGTAGGGGACGACCACATGCAGCACTCACGCATGGGGGGTAACACCACCCCCCTTCTCTTTTGTATGCACTGGACAAAGGAAAATAACTGACTGCTTGGTAGTGTCTGCAACTGTACACCTGTTTGCAAAGTAGCAAGGTTATCAGGCCATTGTGAGGAATGTA
Source organism: Holocentrus rufus (assembly GCA_900302615.1). Lineage (NCBI taxonomy): Eukaryota > Metazoa > Chordata > Actinopteri > Holocentriformes > Holocentridae > Holocentrus > Holocentrus rufus. The sequence goes on from OMLF01020072.1 coordinate 29,802, forward strand.
ATTTGAGTGATGAATGTGCTTTGAAATGAGAATGAAGCACCTGCCTGTTCACCATGTGAGGTCATAATAAAGTCAGTTAACATGATTGAAACATTCCTTTGTTTAGGATTTCTCGCGGTTAGGCAACTGGTGTGGAAAAACAAATTCACATCCAATCAATAATGAAGCGAATGACAAACCTGACAGCTTCATTTGTGTATCCAATGTGCCTGCCCTTTTTTTTTCTCAATGAGAGAACACGCATCTCATCTAGTGGGAGGAGTTGCTTCCTTCACGTTGGAGAGCCTGCTGCTGTTAACCGGACCGCTTTTACCCCTAAAGCCACTTAGCCTGAGAGCCAGATTAGATAGTGCTTCCTTCCCATACTGCTCTGCACGGGACAGGACAGGCATCTGTATTAGCCGCCTCTCCTCCTCCTCCTCCTCCTCATCTTCCTGTACCATGTGTAGCCCCCTCCAGTAATCTGCTGATTAAGAGCCATGTGCCACTCCAAGTTAAGCTACACAATGAACATCTTAAGCCTGCTGTCACAAAACACTGGACACATGCGCACACATGTACAAATGCACAAGTACATGCGCTACACATGCACGTATGTACACAAACACACTTTATTTACAGCACTTTGCTAAATTCAGACCTTGAAGGCTTCAGGCTGTTCTGGAGACAAAAGGAGCTCCTATCTGGTACTTGCTAAGTGTATCTAATAATATGTGTGCGCACACACACATTGATGTGCAGACACTCAAGTGACATCCATAAAGGGACTGACAGGAGGATTAGGATAACGAGAAAATGGCAGATTATCTAACTGGTGAATGGCTGTGTTTACTGCTAGCAGCTAAGATCACACTTCAGTAGATTAATTAGACAGCCTGCTTAAAATGAAACTGTTTGGACTGTTTGACTTTGGATCAGTCACTTTGACTCAGCAAGCCAGTCCATCCCAGGCACATGAAGTGGCTTTAGGTTGCAGCCTAATTGGTCCTTCATGTGGAGGATCTGGTGAGCGGATGGTGATGACTATTCCGAAGCAACTGGGAAGCGTTACTGTGCAGCAGAGGACACCATGTCTGACATGGGGCACTCATGCAGCGGCATGCAGAGGCTGTGGGCCCTCATGGCACATTGCACTTGGATCAACACATTGCACTTAAGCAGACGTTCATTAAATTCAGACTGCTGCCATGTTGGATTTTGCGTATTATTGTATTACCCTATTTTTTGCTGACTATCTGATGTTTTCTTGATGAATACATCTATGAGTGAAGCTGCACTAAAAATGGATCTTTTAAAACTTTAATTCAAAATTCTACCAATCAGGTCTCGGCTGTATTGTATAGTGGCTAATGTGCACAGTCAATTTTAACAGCATCCTTTTTGTTTGGGCTGCTCATATCTGGGATAATAGTCTAAAAGTCTATTATAAAAAAAATACATATTTCATTATCTAGGCCTGTAGTACTTGGATCACAAATATGCATTATATATTTAGTGTGAATAAGTTAATACAATTTGTATACTTACCACATTCTAGCAATGCAGTTGTCAGTTGCGTTATGGTTAGAATTCATTATTTAATTATTTATTTTTTTGTCCTGTTTTTCTTTGCTTTTTTTAAAATCCTATTTCCTGTTGCTATTTGTTGTTGCATTGACCTGATTTCTGCACAGAGACCAGTAAAATTCAATCATCTTTACCCCAGTGCCACATAACTGTGGCCACATAAATCAGTCACTCTCAGGAGAGGGCTACATTGATCTGGTGTGTTGGTCATGTTTTTAATGATGTAGCCACTTTCATTTCTTTTGTACCAGCAGACAGAGTGCAGTTGCATGAGATTGGTATTATATTTATTGGAATGTCTTGAATGGCAGCATTGCATGATATAGGGTTAAGGTTTGGGTTAGAGGGCAAGGGTTAGGGTTAGATGCAATGCTGCAGTCAGAACACATTCTAATAAATACCAACCTGTGCAGTTGCAGTGACTTTTTTTTGCCAGTATACAATTTGACATTTATATTTTACCAAGAAAGTCTCTATTGGAATATTATAAGGATAAAATAATGAAACCACATGAGATAAATAATACCAAAGTCTCTAGAAACCCATTGTTAACATTCTGCAGTCACACAAACCATTATAGGAGTGTTATGATACTCATTTGGGTTGAAGTACCTTGATGTTCTTTTTTTTGTTGTTATATTATCTGCTAAGCACCCTCCATTTTCCTCCTCCAGTGGTTGTGTTCTCCGTCTATGCAGCACCAGAGGAGGACGCTCTGTGGTGATGCGGTGTGTTTCCTCTTCATCACGCCGCTGGCCAGCCTGTCAGGATGGCTGTGTGTTCAGGGAGCCATGGACCTCTACTACACCAATGGCATGGAGGCCCTGGGCCTCCTGGTCCTCACCCTGGCCCTTTTCACCATATACATTTTCTGGACAGTGGTAAGCTGAAGATCTGCAGTACCTGCTCTGTTACATTTTTTATGTAAGCAATAAAGTCCCCCCACCACCACCACTAAATAAATAGCTAACCCACCTGAGACAGTTCATTAGTCTGGGTTTCAGTGGAGAAGTTTGTGTCCCAGGATGGTCTGAATGCCAATGCTTGTGTCCAGGATCCATCCTTGTTTCAAAGGTTTTGCATCGTGTGCAGGTGCAAGGTGCAAGGTGCAAATAAATAACAGTGACATCTTGAAGCTTTTAGGTTTAAACATTCTAAATTTTCATGCACTTATTTCTTTCTTCCACTTCACTTTGGTAAACTACTGTCCACTGTCCGAAAAAACAGAAGGTACAGTGGTGTACCCTTTTATTTCTGATAGTGACCAGCAGCAGCAGCAACATAGTCTGTTACTCACTGTAGTTAATACTAATTCACAGCAGGGAGCAGCTTAGTGCAATCCCAGTCATTTACAGATTACTACAAAGCAACTGGTCAACCAGTGCCTTCTCATGATATGTTAAATACATTAACCTACAGCAGCGTGTTGCTGCTATAGAATAAATTAGATATTTTCATGCTAGATTTTCTTGTTATGACCAACTTAACAAGAAACTTTTCTTGTTATAGCATCTGCCAGGAGTATTTCATTGTCACATTTGTTTTGCTGTAATCATTCAAGTTTCATGTCATAAGGTAACTTCACATGCGAAAATGGTACATTACAATCAAATTATATTCATGCTATTAGGAGAGAAGATAAGTTTGTTATCACAAGATAAGTTGGTATGTGATGTCATTAAATGTGAAAATATAACAAGACATTTTTTCCATTTCCTCAAAAAGTTTCTTATAATACACTTCCTTAGCAATATGCTTCCATACCAAACTTTCAGCTTGTTTTATTTTTTTTCCCAGAGGGCTATGATAAAAAAAACAACCAATTTCCTCTAAGGCCCTGTACTTATGGTGCCCACTGCACTGTAATATTCCTACAGAGATTTAGGGCCTAAGGTTTTCAGTTTTGAATTGCTAGAGACCTTACTGTACTTTTTTTTTTATCTCCTAAGGACTTACTGAAATATTTCCATAGGGACTGTGTCTGTAGTACTCATTAGTAAGTTTATAATTCATCAGCTTATCATTCTAAATGGTGTTTTATGCTGCTATGGTACAGCTACAGGATTTCTACAGGTCTTTTCACTGGGCGGCAGGCACTAGCAGTATTCATCTTGTTTTTCAGGTATCTCTGCGCTATCACATGCATCTGTTCAGGACGTGGAAGCAGACAGACCAGAGAGTGCGGCTGCAGATCCCCCTGCCAGTTCACAGCACACAAAACCAGCAGACCCTCTCTATAAACTTCCTCTGCAAGGCGACCAACAAAGAGACTATCGTGTAGCCTGAGTCCACACTCTAGAACACTGTATATACCTCAAACACAAGGCAAGAAGGCATCAAGGAAGAGGGACGGTGCATTTCGGTTTGCAGGGACCTTCATTCTAAAGTGTTTCTGGAGTTTGAGCCAAAGGAGCTGATGGAGGATTCATTTTTTAAAAATTTTTTGAAGAACAGGAATGATCTAAAGGACTACTTAAATGAAAAGTAAAACCAGCATTCTATTGTTGTTTGTCCAACAAACTTTTTGTAATCACGGATAAGAGACTGTGTCAAAGAAGAATTTTCTTTGACCTTTGTTGACTCTGGCACAACCTCTTAAAAGGGACAAAGGTTTAAAAAAAAACCCAAATCTTACTGTGAAGGAAACAGCTACAAACTGATATAAAATGATCATGTGACACTTTCCATGTCAGAAGATCCCCTTGAAAAGTGTGGACTTCTTTAAAGATTTAGCCCTGGAACCTGGTTTACAGTACACACTGACAATCAGTATTATTTCCTGAGGGAGAAGACAATGAAGTGAACTCATTTTGCTGTGACGATCCTGTTATTTTCTTTCCTTCCATTGTACTGTATTGACTGTTTAACATGGGATAAGCTTAAGATTTCCTCTCAGTGAACGTTTTCGCCAAATGAAAACAATCTGTTGCAACTTCGCAGTTCCAGAGTCTACGGAAAGTGCTTGAACTGTAAAGAGAAAATAACCAAGTTGTACCAATTGTACTTGTTTAGAAAACTTTATTATGGAAACAATTTTATTTATATAGGTTAACTTCAACTGAGGCTTGAGAACCTCTACATTCACACATACCCATTTATAAGTCAAGGCAAAATTTAACTTTTCTCTTGTTCAGTTGGCATAAAATTCACAACAATGCTCAAGAATACTCATCTACTGCTGCATACAGTTCTCTCTCGAAGTGATGGAAAACCCATTACAGAGGAAGACAAGCAATATAAACACCATCACTGAAGTTGTCTATGTTGAGACAGTACACTTCACATTCAGTGTGAAATTTCGGTAAAATCTTGTGGTAAAGTTCAATAACTTCTTTGCCACCCTCCACGGTGGATTTCCTAACTGAATTCTGAGCCTTTCAAAATGCAGTTCTTTTTACTGGCACAAAAAAACTAGAGCATGTATGATGTGCACCTTTGTTGGAAAAGTTTTATTAAGACCATCTTGAGACCTCCCAAGGTGTGAAAATACTGACTAACTTTGAGATTGGAAAAACAAGGAAAACAGTAAAAAGCCCTGCTGTCTCAGGAGAAAGTAACTGGTTCCAACTAGAATGGCGTATTCTACTGCAATGCCCTATAAAGCCCAAAAAGCTAAGCAAAAATGTATTTGCTGGATGAGGAATACTGTTGAATGGGGCATCCTACTTCACAGTAAAACTCAAACAAATTCCATGCGCTACGTTTGTCTCTCAGACGGGAATACTGATTGTAGTAGGAGCACTGGATCCAGGCGGCGGCAGGAGACCAAGTTCCCACAGGGTCACAGGCAGTCCAGGTTTTCCAGGTAGAGACGGCGGTCAGTGATATGGAAAGAGGGAGTAACTTACATGACAGCACAGCTCGCCTCCTTAGACAGATCCTGAAGAAAACACAATGGTGTTGAAGGAATACTCCAATGTTTTGAGCAAAATACCCTTTTTCCAACCAGGCTGAGACAAGATGTTTGATACCATTTTCACCTCTGTATGAACCGCTAGTTTGGTTCCTATGGGTAGCATTTTGTATTAGCCTAGCATAAAGACTTGCAGTCTACAGGAGTCATTAGCCTAGCACCATCAAAGTGAAAAAATAAACCTTACAGCAACTTACTATCTAACCAAGACATGTATTTCAAATACACGATACACTATGTAAATTAAACAGCTTTGGAGATGCTGTAAGCTTTTTTCCCACTTTGAGAGAGCAAGGCTAATGACTCCTATAGACTTCAAGTCTTTATGCTAAGCTAACACAAAATACTACCCATGGGAACCGAACCAGTGGACATACAGAGGTGAAAACGGTATCGAACATCTTGTCTCAGTCTGGGTGAGTTGGCAAAAGGGGATATTGCCCAAAACATTGGAGTATTCCTCATAGCTCATAGAAGTCATAGTTCGGATTCTTACCCATGTGGTGGTATTTGCCGGAGGATCTTTTACACTTGCATGGAGGAGCGAATACCACTATATGAGTAAGACTCCAAACTATCACTTTAGGTAAATGTAATTAATGAATTGCCGTTATGGGACACATGCTGTCCTCCCAGAGAAATTAGTTCTTACACAAGCAGTCTGCTAGCACTGACCATGCAGCCGAGGGAAAGCATGCCATACCAGCCATTTTCTGAGAGCGGGTTGTCATCATTGGGCAACAAACAATATGCTGTCATGTCAGGTTTTGGTTTATGTTTTCACTTCAACTGAAGTGTTCCATATTCCCCTGAGTTAGAAAATTCTGTGACCCTGTGGTTTATGAAACACTGTCAAGTTCATTTAGTGCCCTTAGTCGCTGTTACAGTCTCAAGGGGCTTTACAAGCCCACAGTTCATAGAAGACAAAAACACCCCTTGACCTGAACCCTCAGAGCGGGCAAGAAACTCCCATAAAACCCCAGCAGCCAATACGGGAAATAATGGAAATCTTGGGAAGGCACAATTGTATTCCTGGCCAGCCCTTTTCAGGCCGGCCAGGAATACTGTGGCACTAATCAAATACAGAGAGTGTATTTGACTGGAGATTTTCAAGGTGTGCAAATAATAATGGCAAAATGCAAAGCAGTTTATGGTCATTAACAACTAGTTGAAAGGTATAAACGACAATGTGGAGAAAAACATCAAACCGCACACCGGCTTGATGCGAGTGATTTATTCTGCAATGTTTCAACCAAACCAGGTGTTTAGCCATATCTATCAAAAATATTGGAGCGGACTTGTTGAAACGTTGCTGAATAAACGACAAAAAGGCAGCAGCAAATCCAACATCTTTTCAACATGCAATGCATTTCATGGCTACACTGAGAGCAACACGGGGGTAGAAGCAGGTGAGCGGGGGGAGTCAGGACTCTGCTCACCTACACTGCAGCAGGCTGCTTTGTCTGCATTCATGACACAGAACAACATTTCTTTTTTCTTCTCTTTGGCTTCAGCGGATGCAGAGGATATAAACACAGTGAACACCGAGGTCACGTTTCATATTCTGTGATATACTTGTTTGCTTACACACACTGTAGACTTCACGTTATGGATGATATCTGCATTGCTTTTTGTTTGTTTACCTCTCTCCTGAAGTGCTGGATGTCACTGCCTGCGACACACTCTTCATCAAACTCCAGCTCGGTCTCCTCCTCGCCTCTGCCCTGCATACACATCACCCTGCGCTCTGCCATCTCCTAATGGGTATCAAAGATATGAGTGTAAACAATGCTACTTTCAAAATATTAAAAAATAAGGCTTTGTAAATGTAGAGAAATGCATTCCACATGCTTATTAGCCCTCAATGATACAAACAGTCTGTTTTGCCCTGGAATTTTTTAACGTCAACCCAACAAATTGTGTTTACGATGAAAACTACATTGGGTACCGTTAAAATTCCCCATAAATATTGAGCATAGCAGAACATCAAAAAAAAAATTCCTTTTCACCCCAACACTTGTCTCAACAAACTACCTCTCTTTCATCAATGTAGCCAATTTCATTTTAAGCTACACAAAACATGAGTCTATGGAGTCACATGGCGTCTGACCAGGTTCTATCATGTTGGAATTGCAGCAATCTGGCGACATGAAAGTAATTAATGATAATCAATTTTAATTCCAAAAACAATCTGGGTCATGCTGTACTACACAATGCAGTTTTCCTTGCCCTGTGGGCTATAAGAGATAAACAGATGGATTTAAATAGTGTTCTACAGTGACAAGATAAAGTGTATTGTTGTTGGCTATAAGGTGTCTGATTTCAAATTTTGTTTCCTTATTGACAATTCTTTAGATGACTTGTTACATGACTCGTTTATTCCTGTAATCTGGGTTTGGGTCTGTGTGACTCCATCCTCTGAGATGCAGTTTGCTTTGTGTTACCTCATGGCTGGGGTTCAGGAGGATCACCCTCACATTGGTGATTGGGCCCCAGCTCCGATGGCCCTGGAGAACCAAGTCCCCAGGGTGGGACTCTGCCTCTGCCCCCGCTGCCCAGATCTGACACACACACATACATACACCCACACACACATAGATAAATATGCACACTTGAATATACTTTTGTTCTACTACTTTGGAGAGCCTCAGTTGGTGTGGTGGTTATTTTTAAGTGTTTTAGTGAAGAGAACATTCCCAACAGTTTTGTAATTTATGCTTTTAATAATTCTATTTTAAAAAGTTGTTAAGTGTCACTATATTACAGCTTGGTATTGGTGGTATCGTGTAAAATTTTACTTTCCCATTTGTATTTATCACTTCACTGGGCACATTCCAGTGTGATCTACTTGTAATTACATTATGACCGACAGCATCTGAAGGCCAGTGGCCAGACTGGTGCAGTGCAGAACAAGTGTGGAAAATTTACAAAATAATGAGATGAAAATGTGCCTTTGGGACCCATAGTGCTATGATTTGGCTTCACAACATATGGATTATGCAATCTGCAGTAATTTTGTGGTCGTTCTTTTGCCCTTGTGGGAACTCTATTTAAATAAACTCCATTCACTTCAGCGCTTTTGGAGTGGGCTGAAAAGGCTGCGCAAGCTAACTCGCTGTGTATTTCATGACAAGGGATCTTCAGTTTTTCAGCTGATATGAAGGTGAATGGATAATAATCAAATTTTCCATTTCCAATTATTATAAAAAGGTACATAAAGTCTACTTTAGAGTATTTTAAATACCGTTAATAGCTTTACAGATGAAAAAGGTGAAACACATTTACAAATAATTTCAATACTTCAATCCTGCATACGAACAGCTATTATAAACTAGACTCTGTTGTGTAATATGGAGCCTGAGTACATATCGATATAATATCTTTATCATTACATAACGCAAACTACTCACAGTGAGTGTTTGCCCTCCAGCCAATACACAGGGGGAGGGAATATGGAAGGAGATGTCACCTGAGTCTGGGTAAGTCCTCCGAACCACCCAGCCACCTAATGGCTGTTCCTGGAAATGCAGGTGAGGGAAAAAAAAAAACACATGAATGGGGGTCAAACAAGAGAGAATGTTTCAATTGTCCTACCAGATAAAACCTGCATGTAGAACTAATCAGTGTTTTGAATGAATAATTTTTTTATCGTTTTTAGATAAATGCTATACAGTTATTATTGGCTGTATAGCCTCTATAGCACAACAGTCCAATACATCAGGTAAGAATATCAAACAATCAAAAGAAAGGTTTTTAGACAAATACATAACAGAATAAAATTACTAAAACACAAAAAGGAGGGAAAAAACATCATACTAGATAAATCCATAAATTACATGAAAATAAGTGATTTCACAAACTGTATATATACAGTCATTTTGTCTGTATCTTGGTAAGCAACTTAAAGCAGTCAAAAAGCAAAAAACACTCATCTTAATGCTTTAATTTTTTAGCATAACTCCAGATATCAGAGTAACACTGATGACACAAACCCGAGACAAACAGTTAAGAGGACAGAATCTTACTGCCTCAGAGTTGTTCTTCAGCACAACGTAGTTTCCCTCCAGGTCGACCTCCGCCACGCTCACGGTGCCGCGCTCTGTCGAATGTGTGGACATTTTGTAGGCAGGCGAGGTGCTGGAAGCTCCCTCGTGTTTGCGCTTCTTCCCTCTTTGCCTGCGAAGGCCGTGTTCGTGTGTTCGGGACACCGCTGTGCGCTGAGAGGGGCTGGGCGACAGGTGCAACCTGGGAAACGACACGGAATGGATATGATTAGAAGCTGCAAGGATGAAAAGGAGGATTTAGGAGCATCTCTGTCCGGTGCGTCTCCTACCTCTGCTCCTCCACCTCCAGCATCTTCCTGTAGGCGTTGATCTCCATGTCCAGAGCTAGCTTG
>OMLF01020073.1:0-25788 GCA_900302615.1 Holocentrus rufus
AGAGATGATTTCAGTATCTTGGTAGCCGACCGTGTGCGCAGTCATTTGTTCAAGCTGCTCAGTGGAAGGAGAGGGAGAGGAGTCGCGCTGGCTGCTATCTGGCTGCTGAAATCAACACGGCGGAGGAGGATAGGAGTCACAACATGCACAGCAGATAAAACAAGAAGATGGAAGGGAGGAATCATGGGAGGGGAAAGAGATTATAGGGGCAGGAGAGAAGAGGGAAAACAAAGGCTTGTGTAAAATAAAGAATGGAAGGATGGAGTTAAGGGAAAACAAAAGACGAGACGCTCCTTATGGTTACACAACAAACAAAAAAAAAGACAAAACCTTTATTATGCAAGAAATAAAAATGAGACGAAACCACATGTAATCTGTAACAGCACAAAACCTTTAAAAACTTCTGGCATCCAGTAATTATTCCAGAATGCTGCCCCAGCATTCTGGTGCTTTTTTATTGCTGAACACAAAGAGAATTATTGATAGATGATGTTCTCGGAGAAAATGTGGGAAGCAAATGACACACTTAAAGAGGCACCCAGAGAAATTCATATAAGATAAGAAAAAAAAGACATTATGAGACGGAGAGCGAGAGAAGCGGAAGGGACCTCTCACAATCAGAGCGGTGAGGAAAATAATAACAAAAAAAGGCACGGGAGGTAGCCACTGGATGATTTTTTGAAACATGTTTCTGTGGAGACAAAAGAGAGGAAGAAAGAAAGGAAGAAAAAATTGAAAAAGTACATTTTCTACCTCGCGCTGAAGCACCACATGGGGCACAGTCGGATGTTTGCAAGACAAGAAAAGCAGGCGAAATTAGCAATGTACGGAGAAGAAAGTTTTAGAGGTTCTGCTTGTTAGGGTCAGTAGGAGCACGGAGAAACCTGATTGGTCCATTGAGCCCTTTTCAATAATGAATGTAATTACATTTCATTCAAATCTGCCAGCAATCTCCTCTCTAAGTGCTCTCACATAACACCCTGCTGCCTACTGATCCATCAACCACCACTGGAATACCAACCAGCCGCCTGATAGAACAAAGGCTGTTTAGAGAGAAATTAATGTGACAACAGGCAAAATGATGGAAAGTGAACATCAACGACAGAAATGAGCAGGGTGAGATTCCACACCGCCACACCGTAATAAAACCGTAATAATCTTGCTCTTATCAGACTCATCAACCGAGACACAAATGCTGTCATGGCAGATTAGACATGCAGACGGTATCAGGGAATAAAAGAGTCATTACAGCAGCTCAGACTTTAGAAGTATCTCTCCTTTCCCTCTCTTTCTTTATCCACTCCTCCAGAATATCACTGTCTGCCTGCATGTGTGTGTGTGTGTGTGTGTGTGTGTGTGTGTAAGAGTACAGTGCAGCCCAGGGGATGCCGCTGCAAAGCTCTTCCACTCTGACCAACCCGGAGAGCCCCGTTCAAAATGACTGACTGTTCGTTTGAGAGACAGAGAGAGAGCTGATGGCATTTGAGAGATTCAACCTGGAGCTGTTCTACTTAACTGGAGGATGGACGGAGAAGAGAGGAGGAAAGAGCTCTTTCTCTGCATTTGAAGGGACAGAGTCGAACTGCTGTGAAAGACCCAGGAGAAAAATGACCATGGCATGACATCATAATCTATTTCAAAATAAAATCAGACAGAATAATAAGATTTATTCATTAAACAATGTACAAATAACTCTAAATTGAAACTATTTTTGGTAAAGGAAAAACGAAGAAAAAAGAAAAAGAAAAGAAGCAGCACTGAAGATTTGAAAATAATAAAAGATACAAATATATAAGTATTATACAAGTATTAGCTCATTGTTTCCATCTACTTGTTATGCTGCAAGTGTAGGATTAAAGGACCAAGACAACGAGAACAATAAGTGCTCTAGTGTGACAGCTAATCTTTGGGGAAACAGCAGAGAACATTTTTCTTCTTTTTTTTCCACTTCAAAATATCAGTAAAATAAATTGAAAGATACTGAACATAACAAGGCACTTAAGAGGCCAATTCAGGCATTTTACTTTATTTTTTCCTCACGCTGAAAAACAACTAAAACACCTCGCACGTCTCCCCAAAGCGGCGAATTTTCCTGCGTGAAATTTGCATAAAAGTTGCTGCTGTGTGTGGTGCCACCACAGGGCCCTCAATCTCTATTGTGTTAATACACCACTGTTCAAATTGCTTTAAAAAAAAAAAAATTGCTCAAAACCTCGGTGAGTGATACTCTTGAGAGAATAGTTTGAACTCCGGTACTTTGTTTGATAAATGTCAGAGAAAATGGGTTTCAGAGAAAACCAATGCTTTAAAATGGACTATAAAAAACATTCTCCTATATAGCACAATTATACCAATTATAGAGAAAGTAAGAAAAAGCTCGCTTGGAATTCAAAACTTACATGATAATACATGAGAATAATGACACAACCAAGGCAGACTCAGAAAAAAAACCAGCGTTGAACAGTTCACTGTCTGATTTGGAAATAGGCATCACAACATGTAATTTAGCATCGCACTCAAAACCCCAGTGTGAAAGTCTCCAAGTGTCACAAAGTATCGAAACGTCAGCATTCTTAGGACAAAGTGATGTCGTAATCAGTGTCTTGATGCCCGTTGATGAGTGCTATAACTCTGTGAACTTTTTGCTGCCGTGTGTTTTTCAGAGTCTTGAGTAGCAGAGCACCTCTCTTCTCTCTGGTGTTTTAGCATAAAAGCGACACACAGAACAACCAAAGCAGAATTAAGCAGCATGTAAACAAAGAGTATATATGATTTCTGTTTTATCCACCTGCAATACTTGGACTCACAGAGAATAGAAGCTCTAGAGTCAGCTGTCGGTTGAAATGATGAGCTCTTGCTCAACAAGCAGTCCAGTATGTTAATATAACAATTAAAAAAATTAAAAAAAAGAAAGGAAAAATAAACAAACAAACAATATTTCCACAGTCTGGGAAGGAGCGAAACAAGATCATGCTGCCAAGAGTGTACTTCCCAGGGAAAATAGTTCCTTGATTTCTTGATTTGTCAAAGTGTGTGGGATGGTGGAATTGATGCTAAACACCTCTATAAAGTCAATACATGGATTTTTGGAGTTCTTTTGACATACTCTGAACCTCTTGTTACCAGCTGTTTCAACCAGCAACTAAATTGGGAGGCCATATTCTCTGCAGGTCCACGCTGTACAGGTACAAAAGAAAAATACATACATACATCGTCCAAAACCAATGAAGTTATCCTTTAACAGCGATTGCATAACTGGTTTAACGGTGTTAAGTGGAACAGAGGCGCAGGATTAAGCTTTGGATATGGACAGCGATGAGGCAGCAGCTACAAATGAACTATTTTTGTCCTCCTCCCCTCCGTTCTCTGCACTCTGTTAATCATCCTCTCTGTCAGGAGCACAGACGCCAAATGGGACCAGTAGGATTTTGATAAGTCAACCCGTTGCATGGAGGTCTGGGAGAGACGGGTTATTATTGATGATTGCAGGTTTAGTAATAATAATAATTAAAAGTGAAGGGTGTGTGGGTGGGACCTGGATTTATTCCTGAGTCACAGAATAATGCCGTGGTTTTTAATGCAAAATTACAAAACCGACAATAGAACAAGATTTATTCTCTATTGTTGATGCTCTTCATTTGTAACTCTAATCCCTTCTAGAGGGCTGCTTACATGATTTTGCTCTTTTGTAGTTTTCATTTTCATGAACCCAGTGCACTAGGAGCTTCCTCCTGGGATTTGTTCTTACCTGTGGGTTGGTTGCTATTGATTGGTGAGGATTCTGGTATGGCTGACACACACACACACACACACACACGTGAGGAGGGCAGAGTGCCTTCAGACTTTTGGGGTCAGTGGTGACATCTGAACCAAAGCCAAAGCACAAAATCATCATAATGAATATACTTTGTATTGAACATGAGGCAAGATTGAGGTGCAATACATAAGATTCTAACTGCACAAAACACAAAGTGACTCAGTGATTGGTTCCCCAGGTGCAGAGATTTCTGGCTTTCAAACACAAATATCGTCAGTACACTGTTTTGGAACAAGACACTCCCACTGGAAGGGGTTGCTGCAAGTGAGCGTCACATTTTGTGCAAGATAAAGTGACAAAGCAGAATTATTATTATAGTATTTTGAATGCTCATATGACTCTGTACCACACCTTTCTGTTGGACTGCAGCTGTACTTAACTAACCAACTTGCCTCTGTTATAAAAATATAACATTTATGTCATTTACAGTTCATGATAAGTTGTGCCAAAAGGCTGCAAGGGTTATTGCAATTCAGTTAGATTGTCAATTAAGGCTGATTAAAGTGAAGGATTGTTAAGCTCCTATAAAGAGTAGTCTTTATTAATCCCCCGAAGGAGAAATTCAAGAAATTCAAGAAAACCAACTGTTACATTTTCATATTGAATTGAAAACAGAAACCAACCGAGGAAGAATGACAAACTCAGAGAAACACAAAAGTAATAGAGCAGGAATAATGAAAGAGATGACGTAAACACCAAGTTTAACAACTTAATGGAGACTATTATGTCTGCGCCCCAGCTGTCTGGACCCATGCTGACAGAGATCAAAGCAGCTTTCTGACGGTGAGTTTTGTGTGGTCCAGTCATTTCTGCCACGAATCAGCGCAAATGCACACATGCACGCACAGTAAAAGGGCTTATGATGATTTCAAAGCCCAAGTTAATCACGACTTGTGTATAGATCAAAGACCCGCGATAAGTCATTAGCATGTGGCTGCTAACGTCCCTCCATTAGGGGCCTAATGGGTTGTGTTTGAACCACAGCTGGTGTCTGATATGAACACCAACAAGACTCTGACCTGATCACACACCACGCTGCTGTTACACGCCGGCTTATTAAATCACATTCAGATATAATATCTCGGCGGTTTTCTCATCTCCACAGATTGAACACGAAATCTCCCAGATGCGGGTACGCGTGAATGAACACATTCACAAAGATAAGAGCAGAAGAAGAAATCTAGGGGATTTTTTTCTCTCCCTCCGTCTATCTTAAGCATGAGAGAGAGAAACGCTGATTGTTGAACCAATCAGTCGCCTCTAATGTGGGGGAACCGCGGCTCACTTGACAATACCTTTCTCTTTTCAATATCCTTCATTCATCTCGCCACATCCGCTCCCCTTTCTGCCTCTATATCTTTTTCACGGTCACTTCTCCTCCCATTTGCATGTTTCTCACGCCGCCCTATCCCCTTACCACTTCTACCTCAATTTCTCTGTCTTTTACTTCCTCTCTCTTTGCGCCCTTTGAATAAATAGGTTTCGTCATTGCCTCTTTTTTTCTGTAAATTTTCAATCCATTTCTCCTCAAACCACCGAAGTCATCTTTCATCTCTCCTTTTCATCCGTCCATATATTCATCCATTCATGGTCAGTCTGTGATGTCATGGATTGCCTTCTTGACAAAGAAAGCCAGATTATATGACTTTGCCTGAACGAGACAATGCCAGAACCTTACAAATGATGTTCCCTCCTCATAACTCCCTTCCGACTTGGCTTCAAAAGTACTCTCCCTTCCAACTTGCCAAGCATGATGCAGCCTCTTTCAACGTGTGAACCCACTCCCTTCACTGACTCCCAATGGCTGTTCATATCGAATTCAAAACCATGGTGCTGGCGTTCAAGGTTGCCAAGGGAATGTGGACCCGAATACCTCCAGGCCAGGGTAAACTGATGGCTTTCAGGATGATGTGTGTGTGTGATGCATGGTGATCCCAAAACAGTGAGACAATGACGTGATAGAAGCATTTACAAGACCTTGAAAAGAAGTCTCTCTCTCTCTCTCGCTCTCTCAGTGTGACCAACAGGGAAATGATGCTGAGCGCTGCTGTCTTCTGTTAACAAATGAAAGGCCAGTATTTGTCAGCACCGCACGCTCCTTTATTCACCGCTCATTACTTGCTATCCAGTGATTTGAGGAGAAGATAAAATAAGTAAGACTTTAAACATCTCTTCTCCATGGAGGAGTTCTGACTCTTATTTCAAAAATGAGCTTCGCTTTTAAGCTTTGAAGCGCTAATTAAAAAAGGTATTTCCCCTCTCGCACCTGAGGGGATAGAGGCAGCGAGAGCTAGAGAGAGGGAAAATGAGCACGTTTTAAAATGGAAAAGCCCTGCGCTCGCTGCTTTGTGAGCATTCTTCGGGGCGTGACCCTATTTGGCCTGCGAGAGGCGCAGGACAGGGGACGGCAGAAAGGGAAGGGAATGATCCAGAGATGAAAGAGTGGAGAAACCCTCTGGCAGGATGAAGGGATAAAGCAGAATTAATGCCCAAGAAATAGCATGTTGGATGTAACTGAGGAATCTCTAACTTCTAACATTCGGTTTGAATGTTAGAAGATGCCGAAGTGGCTTATGGGAATAAGAAACAGGTAGATTCAGGCAAAAAGAGAGAGAAGCTTTGTGGAGAGTTCTATCACTGTGAAATATTCATTCACTTAGTTTGAAGGCAAAGGTGAAAAGCTACATGTTGAAAGAGAAGAGAAAAATTCTGGAGGAAAAGATGTACAAGATGGCTTGTTAATTAAGGAAAGTGAAGAAACTGGGAAGATGGACCAGACAACTCTAAGATCAGAATTCAGTGTGTCTTGGAGCTGAGAGCAAAACTCAATTCGCCAGGTCAGCTGGGTCAGAAAAACAACTGTGCTTGCTTAAAGAGAGGAACCTAACTGAGGGCAGATAAAGTTCTTATATTGATCCTCACATCCAACTCTAAATTGCTCATAAACTGGCCAGGACCATTTGAGTTCCGCAGTGAGGTTAGGATGGCAAGGATCGTGAGATTTGTTAGACGCTTGGAGAGAGGTGATCCTTGTGTCATTGGCTATTACCGTGAGACAGAGAGATGTGTTAAGACTGGAACTCGCAAAGTCTTCCAAACCTGACTTTGTGGTAGGACAAACTGCTCTGCAAACATACTGTAATATCAGGCCGATTTGTTAAAAAATGGCGAGAAGGGGTCCCTGTTTCATTGGCAAATATGGTTATTCAGAGAGATGTGATTGGACTGGAGATCCCTAATCTTTCAAATCTTACTCTGTCCTTTGTAATAAACATCTCTCACCAGACCAGAGAGCAAAGAATGTTTTGTTACAGAGAGAATTTCCGGCATGTGTTTGTCCTTGCTAGTTTTGTACTGACCTCAAAGACAGCTGTGATGAGGCGCCTCCCGGGGTAGAAGCTTATAGCTGACCCTGTCAGTGACCTGGACTCTCACATCAGGAAGAACTGAAGTCCATATTAGAGATAGGAGTTACAGAAGAGTTGCCCACTAACTACAACAGCCCATCTGAGCACAATGACTTTGTTCCAGGTTCTATGACATCACAAAGGAAATTCCAAATCTTTATTTGGTGCATTTCCAATGCTCAGAATCATTAAACTCTTTGATCACTGCTGTTAAATGTTTTTTGACACTGCACTTGACCATCTATCCATCCATTCATCCCTTTTCCATACCCACCTATTTGTATTCAGGGTCATGGGGGGCTCTAGCCTATCCCACCATGCACTGGGTGGAAGGCAGGAAACACCCTGGACAGGTTGCCAATTCGTCAAATTTAGCTAATATCCCATTTCACACAGGCCTCGCCCTCTAACAAGATTTGTCTTAACCATTCATCTAGTTGTAACAGCGCACTGAATTTTGAATGTAGAGTATATGTTGAATCATTCAAGATAAGTCCGGAGTGGAGTCTTGGAAGCTGGAGGATGAAAAACAGAGGCAGACATTGATGTGCTGCCAAGCAGGAGAACAGCTGGTCAAGAACACAGTCTTACCATTTTGTTTACCTTGGCTTTGAGCCTGAATGTGTAAAATGAACACTACAGCTTGATAGCACTCGCACTGCTGTCTGTTTTTCGATGTCAGGGATGAGGTGGAAATGCTGGCATCTCTACCAAGCTAACCTGCTAACAATCATTGATGACAACCTTCCCTGAGGGCAGGGCGCAAGGCACATCTTTTCGATCAAGTGTTTTAATGAAACTCAAAAGAGAGAGAGAGAGAGAGAGAGAGAGAGAGAGAGAGAAACATTTAGCCATGGCAGGCACTTTGACATTCCACTAATTGGAAGTTGACTTAACCATTTGACTGAAGTAAAAGAGAGTAGGGGTGTAAATGTGTGACTTTGTGGCTGACCTTTGAGCTAACAAATGTTTGACTTTGCTCAGGGTTAGACCTAGTGTATTTGTATCTGTGGAGGAAGATTTTTCTCCCTTACCCCCTTCGATTTTACTTTTCTTTACAGAGCCAATTTTTCTGTGGCCTCTGCCCTTCAGTTCCCTTCAGATGTCTAGTTTTCTTTTTTTTTTCCCCCTTTGGAGACACACGTCCCCCTTAGAGAAAACACTCTGACCTCTGAGAGAAGCAACTAGCTGTGAGCTGCTGACAGCCAAGGACTTGGTCTTAGTTTGACCTTTAGTTCAACAGCACTGGAAATTTCAATGAAGGAGTGCACATGGCTGATGGCGTGTGCTGGAGGCTGCCTGATCTGAGTCATTGTAAATGACCATGACACACATGAACATACACAGGAAGCTTTGTTAACCATGAGTTGTGCCACATTTTAAAAATCCATATTGGTGACTTTATATTCAGTTTGTGCTGTTTACTATCTGTCATGTCTATGCCATGTTCTGACAGTACACAAAATCATTAGCGTCTCAAAAGTAACTCACAGATGTTAACACTCGCACCATGATTCAGAGGGTGTCTACAGGAACTAGGAAATGGGAGACATAAATGGTTGCAATTTTGTTTTAGTAAAATGTTTAAAATGTGTCAAAACTTCACAAAGCAAATATAAACCACAAGGAACAAGTTGAGGTTTTAGTCCTAGTGTTTATTTTAAATATCACAAACCCTGATTTTCGTTTTTCATTCATGCCAGTTTACAGCCCGAATGCATTATAACCCTGCTTGGGACCACTGCTGAAATGTTTCACCCCGGGAAACGAAATTAAAAAATGCAACATGAAAACACCACTTCGTGTTGGCAGAATTCAGAGGAGCTGCTCGCATTAGCTGATGTTACCATAACGACAAATTAATGGGTATTATTCTGCCAGGTTAACACTATTAGCTGGCATAATAGAATACACATGTATACGTGCCATAGATTCTCTTCGTAAGAACATTAAAAAGAAACTAGAAAAGTGCATTTTCTGTAGAAAATGTGTGGGGTTGCTGAAAGCTGCTGAAAATAAAGGTTGACAGCTGCTGAAAATCAGAGTTTAATGATCCTCTCCTCACCAGAATTAAAACTTTAAATGTGATATCTCAAAAAGTACAAAAGGTATGCAAAAGTTGGACAAAAGGAAAAGTTCTACAAGTGAGAGATGGCTCAAGTCTGAATGTTGTGAGATTTTGTGGAATGTGTCTTCTGAAGTGTGAAAAATTCAAAGGTTTGACAATGTCAGCTGTGGTATAATCAGGTAAAATTTGACAACTGATCATCATCATGAGTGGCGGTGGAATTAGTATGAGAAGTAGCAGTAGTTTTAGCTCGGTGATGGAATATAAGTATTGATAGTGGTAGTAAACTGTATGTTTAACAGTGGAGTTGTAGCAATCGGAGTAGTGGTTAGATTATTAATCATTAAAGTAGTGAGACTATCAGTACCAGTACTAGTATTGGTTGGGTAATGGTGTTAGAAGCAGTAATACTGTTAATATGGAATAATAAATAATAAAGAATAATGCACTGCATTTAATAAAACTATGTCATAAAAACAGTATAAAACTTACACTGCGATAAAAATACAAAATATATGAAGTTACCAGCAGTTGTAACTGCAATATATCATTAAATGTACAAGCAGTCGAAACAAATATGTGAGAGGAATAGAACTTGAGAAGCATTAAAGCATTGAGGTGAATAAGCATGCTATTTGACTGAACCATTGAAAATACAAGTCAACAAAATGAAAGTTTAAAAACAAATATGTCAAGTTGCAATAGCATTTGAGTTGCGTGTTTCTTAAAAAGTATAAAAAATGTAAAAGTCTGACATTGTCAGCAGTGCCTGTAGTGAGGTAAGATTTTTATGCTTTTATGCAATGCGTGTGTGTGTGTGTGTGTGTGTGTGTGTGTCTCTGCATCAGTTGGAAAAATAACACAAACACTGTAAATGCTATTGAAATAATGACATCAGTGGTTAGAGGAGACATCGCTGAACAATTTCATATGTAACACATTTATGTAGGTTCATTTGTGACTTTGTGTCCTTTACTACTTTTTGTTTCTCTCTCCATCATATGTAAAAACAAGGCTGCATCAACGTGTAATACAAACGTTATAACCACTTAGGGACTGATGGGATGAGGAGACAGGTTATAACAGCCACAGCAACCTGGGTTTATGAAAATAATAAGTGTGAAACAGCTTCTCCAACCCTGCAGTGAGTGTAAACCCACAGGTGAGCGATTAAAACAAATGTGAAGAGGTTGAAGTCCTGTGGGTCGACCTGGTGTCACCCTGGGGCGACTCACCCTGGGGTGAGATGTCTGAGTGTGAAAGTGCCTCCAGAGTAACTCATTAACCTACAGCTGAATGTGTGTCAGTGTCTGTTCCAGTGTGCACTAATGTAAGTGCAATTCTCCATCTTCTTCTTCTCCTTCTGGCTTTCTGCAGTAAATACTGCGCTCTCTGCACGTTTGTGTCTCTCAGCAGTCCATTCTCAATATGTATAGTCTTGTCCCTCTAACAGCCCTGCAGTGCATCCTGGGAAAGTTTAATGCTAATAAGCAGCAGACAGACACGTAACCAGACGGTCATCAGACAGATGCTGAAGGGTCAACAGTCAGGAGCAGTCTCTGAAATGTCTCCTCCCCTGCTGAAGTCACAGCTAGACTCCAAGTTTCCACCCAGCCTTGTGTTAATTAAGGCACAACAGATTGACTGTGAGGCTATTTTAGCTCCAGGCTACAGGTCGAGTGAGTTATCAGTTGGCCCAATTAATTAGGCATGATAAGACCTTTCGGAAACAGCCTGTATTTGCTAGATGTCACCGCTGATTATGGCCAATTACACTCTATGGTGTTTAAAATAAATAACAGCATTCCCTGACAGTGTTCAGGAGAGTCGTCTCAGGTTTTGCCTGGAGCGCTTTTGCAGTCTTTGCTCTGGGTGGAAGTTTTGACTGGCACAGTCAAGACAGCCACCTTACAAGCACTAATTGAATCCTTCAGTCTATTTGTACATTTTGGTAACATGACATTTCTGCACTCAAAACTTTTCTCAAGTCTTGCATGATTCCGATAAATCTAGGAGCTATTTTAGCCATTCTAGCATAATTAGTATTGACAAGATTGAGAGATATTTCTGCCTTAGGTGCACATCGTAGTGGAAACTAATCTGTCTTTTGATTCCTGTCTCACATACAGTTTAGTTTGATGCACACACAGCCTGTGTGCAAGCTTGAATTATGTTTGGATAACTTTCAGTGCTGCAGGCACAAAATAGGGATTGATGTTTATTATGAAAAACAACTTATAATAACAGGTATGTATAAAATATCTTGATATGTATGTATATTTCCTCTAGAGGCAATGCATGGCCGTGGGAATGTTCTGGGCACCAACATTACTACAGATGCAAAAATGACTGAAAGTCTACAGACTTTCTAAAGACTACCTCCTGTTGTGCTCAGCCTATATCTTCTTTTTCTCTAGCTTATTTTTTCCTTCTCCATTCCCTTTTCTCTCTATTTCTTTTACTTTCTTCCTCTTTCTTTCTTTTTTTTCTGTCTTTTGGGTAATATGGGCTATATTGCAGTATTCCTATAGGAACTGGGGTCAGTGATCTGTGAGGTCAGAGGTCATTTGTAATAATTGTTCAGTATTGGTCAGGGCTTCTGGACTGACAGATGGGAATAGAATTGTTATGATGTACTTCCAGCTCAAACATGATACTGGGGCAAGACATAATGCAATCAGGAATCTTTCAAATCAATGAGATGTCAGCTGAGGTGAGAGAGGCAGTTTTATTTGATGGAAAATGCTGTGATTAATTTATTGGTTGAAACTTTATGTACACTTACACTTAAACATTCTGTTGTCCATGAGGTAAAAGTAATGATGTCATGACATCATATAAAAATACTTGCATACTTGGCATAAATTGCCAGATATCATACAATAGTGATATGATGGAATGATAGTGACTTTAAACAGTCTCTCTTTAGTTTGTCTGGCTCAGAGCACAGAAGTGATTGTTCAGTCTTATACTTCCTTTAGTGTAATTTCCCCTGGAGTCTATCTGTCTATGAGCTCTGTGTAAATCTGCTACTCAAAGAAATAATCCACTATTGCAGTTCTATTTGTTGAGACTGTTATTCACAAACACAGGCACACACACAGCCACCAGGATGGTCTGTATCTGCACATTCCCACTGCCATGTGATTGGGATGCACAGACACACACGCACACACACACAGGCATAGAAGTAATGTGGGAGGTGAGCAGTATTTATCTCATTATCGTCCACCATTCGCATGCGTATCAAAATAACCAAGCAGAAAAAGAGAAACAGAGGCATGGGAGGCCAACGAGTCGGGAGGACCACTGCACTATTCGGTCACATTTAATAAGGAGGATGCAGACTGTTGTTTTCTCAGTCTGACATCCATTGTTTAACAAGAAAATGTGTGTAAAACTTTTATCTGCTAAGAAAAGCATACACCCTATAAATTCATAACTGCTGAAATTGCTCCTAGCATAGTAACCTGATTAAAATTATGTTAGTTCCATAAATATTCTCTGCTGCAATTTGCGGAGCACATAGATTGATTGGTTTCGGAGGTCCAATTAAAGTCCAGACTCAGTTCTAGCAAGTACACATTTTCTTGCTGTTTTTACCTGGATCAATACAAAAGAGATGCAGCATTTAAGGCATCAGTTGGGTATACTGAGAAATTTCTTGGCATAGATTTGATATTGCATTTGCAAATTCATGACAGTCAGCAAACACAAAATATTATATAAGTACAAAAAACAGAAACATCTAGAGGGTTTTCAGCCCACTATGTCTGGATTAGCTTGTTAGCTTCAGCTTATCTACCAAGTGCAAATGCCAGAACTGCCATGTTGGCCTCTGTAACGACATGGTATTGTAAATACCCTATTGCTGTTTTGAGGAGATAGATCTGAAATACAGTGTTATTGTCTGCTAAATTCCTTATGCACTGGAAAAATATCCATCTCAGCAAGTCATTTAGTCTTATATTTACCATTTAAATCTTCTTTTTCTTACAGGAAAGATAACCCAAATTGTTTGCAACGCAGTTTAACGTTTTAAAGGATTTTTTAAAAACTAATTTTAAGAAATTTTGAAGACTTAGTGCTAGATGAAATGACTTGTTATGGTGGACATTGTTTACTCTGCAGCTTTTATGTTAGCATTGACTAACAGACCATGATGTTAGGATTGAGGCTAACCCTGGCTAAAGCTTCATATTACTGAGGGAGCTAGCTTTGATCCTCCTGTGTGAATTCTCCATGCTTTATCTGGCTCAGATGACAGGGTGTGGGCTCGGTTACCTCTCTCCTCCATACCAACATCTCTCCACACTACCTGAGATGGGGTGGAGTGCTAATTGTACTAAACACTGTACATCCACACTAAAATAGCTACAACTTCAAAATATCAACACATATTTTTGTCATCGACTTGTCTTATGAAACGCTCTCTCTCTCTCTCTCTCTCTCTCTCTCACACACATACACACACACACACACACACACACAAACACACACTGCACAATATCACATGAAAAATATTGTTTCCTCGGTCCCCTCAGCCAATCTGTAACCAAATGCTACGTTTCTTGGCCAATCTCAAGAACGGAGGGCTACAGTGTAACCATGGTTCTCTGAGTGAAGAGACTATCTTACCCCCCAGTTACATATTCCATATGTACAGGGACCGACCTCACTGAAGCAGTTGATGTGGATATGTCTTTAAGACACACCACAATGTGGCCCATGCAGGGGTATAAATGGCCCAGGTGTGCATGTAATCATTGGCTAACACTGACTGAAAAAGTTTTTTGGGGCAGGCTTGCACTGGAGAGATAGTCTCTTCAGAGAGCCATTGTTTCACTGTAACTCACTGTTCTCTATTGTATCATAACTATCTCTCCACCCAGTTACATATTCCATAGATAGGGAGACACTGTAAGACACACTGGGAGGAGACCAGGAGACAGAGCAGATGTAGCTAGTCAAGTACCCCTCAAGTACATTAGGATTGGCATTGAAAGGAGAGGTCACTGCCACCAGAGTGCTCTACAGAATGTCAGTGTGTCAAGAAACCAAAAAGACCCATCTGAATAATTATCTACAAATATACATTTAACACATCCATTGGCTTGTGTACACTGTGTAGACACTGTGTATCACTAGTCTCTGCTTCGGCACCGGATGCAGCTTAAAGCATGCCCGCAAGATGCCAAGGCTGAGTGTGAAAGGAGGAAGGTTAGCTCAGCTGCCTGCTCTCTGCAAAGCCAGCTGACAAGAATATGAGAGATTTCCAAGCCAAGCCCAAAGTGTTTAAGGCACAGGGAAACAGTAACAATGTTGCCTTCTCCGTAGTGGCACCAAGTACTTGTTCTCCAAACGAAGTGCCGGCCACCACATTTAAGCAATAAAATCTGGCAAAATTAGACATGCATGACCATGTAGCAGATGCACAGGAGCGAAGGCCCATGAGGTTTCTGCACCCCGTGGCAACCAGCTGCACTGTAGGTTTCCTGGATAGTTTCCACTACCCAGTTAGACAGCCTAGATTTAGACTCTGGCTGACCCAGGCATTGTGGCTTGAGGCATACAAACACCTGGTCTGTTTCTCTAAATGCCTCAGTCCGCTGAATGTATACCCTCGTACTCTGACTATGCAAATTGATGACAATGTTTGATCACTCTTGGGCACAAGATTACCCCCACATTGTCTGGCAAAAATTGACAGCAGTTCTGATTTATTGACAGAGTCTGCAGTCTCTCCCTATGGAGAAGTACAGCAGGCAGTGCTCATTGTCTGTAGACATGAACAGGTCTGCCACTGCCCTGCCAAAGTGACCCCAGGTCGCCTGGACCACCTCCAGGTGAAGCCTCCATTCCCCTGGGCACAGGCCTCCCTTGGATACTAGGTCCGCCTGCTGGTTCACCTGTCCCTGCACATGCATGGCTCTAAGCAACAGGAACTGTGTGTCTGTCCACCTCCACAACCTGTATGCCAGTTTGCAAAGGTGTGGGGAGCCCAGACCTTCTTGCCTGCTGACATAAGCAGCTGCCAACATGCTGCCTGTTTTCAAAAGCATGTCACGGCCATGTAGGTTGGGCAAAAAGTGCTGAACAGCTGGGTAAATGGCTTTCAGCTCTTGGATATTGATATGCTGATCTTTCCAGGAGCTGCTGCAGCCTCCAGTGGTGCCCGCGCCATTGTGGACTGTAGTCCATCTCTCAAGGGATGTGTCTGTAGAAACCACCTGACGTTGCAGCACTGGACCAAGCACAATCCCCCTTGAAATGTTGGGTAGGTCCTTCCACAACATGAGGGCCATGCACAGACTCCTGGTGACTTAAGGCTGTTTTATACTTGCAAGACGTGTCGGCAGACGTCTTTAGAAAACTGTTGGATGACACAAATGTGTTTATGCTTATACAAAGTGTCGGACACCGTCTGTGGCGCAAGCTCTCGTCTCCACAGTAACCAACTGGACGCTTCTCCGTTCAGGAGAAATGGCTGCCGGCTATGATACGTTTGAAGTAGCAGAGAAGCAGGAAATCTTAAATTTACTTTTACAGCAGAGGAGACGGCAGATTGTGGTCTGTGCGCCAGATAAATCAGACAAGGAATGAGCATGTTTGTTTGGGCATCTTGAAGTCTGTGATGAGTCATACAGGTGAGGATATTTCCTCATCTGCTCTGCCGGATGTTTTTACCAAAGCTACTAATATGACCGTCAATCAGAAAATAATTTGGATTACTTTTTTCCACCTCCATGACAACAACAGAACTCCCGGTCCATCCAGTCAATGAAAATATAAGACAACCAACAACAGCATCTGCGCCCTTACAAATATTCCACAGGTGTAAGACACTGTGGGACGACACTTTTTTCTGTCTCTCTGACATCATTTTGGTCATCCAACGCTGTCATCCGACACGTCTTACAAGCATAAAACAGCCTTTACACTTGTACATGCAATTGTTTCTGTGGGCAGAGGCCCCATTGCAAGAGACATGTCTGCATTGGGTACATATTCAGAAGCGCCAGTGGCACGACGTGCACTGATGCAGCCATAAGGCTCAAGAAGCATAAACACGGCCTACAGGTGACCTTGGCTCCAAGCCGAAAATGAGAGAGGCAGATTCTGAGGGATTCCTGCCTCTCCTTTGTCAGTGTCACTAGAGCAATCCTGGCATCCAGCCACATTCCCAGAACCTGGGTGGTTTGCGGAGTTTGAAGCTTTTCTTCATATTGATGCGCAGCCCCAGATTCTGGATGTGGACCAATAATACAGACATATGGTGATGACATCGCTCCTCTGTTTGCGCACATATCAACCAAACGTCTAGATAATTCAAGTCGCATCCATACACCTGGTGAAGGTGCAGGGGGCTAGAGAGGAAATATATGGAATAAAATCTTGTCTGCCGATTTTCCTGCACCACCTCCCTGATAGCATTCTTTGCCAGGAGAGTTGAGATCTCCAGGCGCAAAGCCACCCTGTTCTGATGGTCTACTCTATGATTCAAAATGTAGCCAACTTGGTCACAGATGGGCTGCAGGTGATACCCCTCTGTCATTATTGAAATGACCCAGTGGTCTGTCCCTAGGGCTTTTCACACTATGTGAAATCCGACTGGATATAGGCAGGCTGGGGTTGTATCAGCGTCAGGCTTAGGGCGAGGGCTGGGGTGGACCACGGCCACTCCTGACTTGTCTGCCTCACCTAGACTTTCCTTGATTAATCTAGCTGGGCTCTCAGATCCCCTTGACCCCAGGCTGGATGCGGTGAAATGAAACATGTTGGAGAGCTGTGTTTTTATACTTTGAAAGCTAACTTCAGTGTAGTGCCACCTGCTAATAGTAATAGCAAAAGCAAAAAGCGAAGCTGGGCAGCAAGACTGACTGAGGTAGAGAGTGTGTGTGAATGTTTGTTTGGGTTTGTGCTGAGGAGAGACAATGTTCATATTATAACTAAAAAGAAAATTATTTAAGTTGATTAATCGACAAAAAAATGGTCAGCAGATTAGCCGATTACCAAAATATTTGTTAGTTGCAGCGATCTCTTACAGTTTGGAAGCACCCTGCAATTAAGAAAAAAAAGTTGTGCCTCTTAACAAATCAATATGGAATGTGTTTTTGTTCTGTATTTTTATGCTGTTATGAATTAGTTAAGGACTGAAGTTTCAGCAGAGAGCAAATCAATAGAGTGAAAGAGAGGAGAGAAGGAAAACCGACAGGCCCTCCTTACTGCCGCAGTTTGTGGTGCATGGCTTGATCTGTGTGTATGTGTGTGTGTGTGTGTGTGTGTATGTGTGTCATATATGTTTTAACAGAGTATTGAGAGTGACTAGCAATGCTGTTGCTATTTTACAAAGATTTTGGGGTAAGTAGAGTGCTGTTGGACTAAGCCATGGGCAGTCAGTGCTATCCGAGTTTCCCACAATTCTGCAGTAGTAGGTCACGTTTACGTGCCTATGGTCAGAAAAGTTGTTATTGATCAAGCTAGCATAGCTAGCGAGCAATCCTCAGCTATTTCATGGGATTTAATTACCATAGGAAATTGAATGATGTAGTTGAGTTATCAAGAAATATCAATTTCTCCTAATTTTGTCCCTGTGCTTCATT
The DNA here is from genome assembly GCA_900302615.1 of Holocentrus rufus. NCBI lineage: Eukaryota > Metazoa > Chordata > Actinopteri > Holocentriformes > Holocentridae > Holocentrus > Holocentrus rufus. The sequence goes on from OMLF01020073.1 coordinate 17,896, forward strand.
TTAGGTTTTATTTTACAAAATTAACATTTCTCCTCTGTCTTGGCTTTGTTCTGTTAAAAGCAATAATGTCATAAGTTGGGCAATTCATGCTGCATCTGATTTCTCTAACTTGGACACCTGGCACAAGAGAGCATTCAGGTGATGCCTCCTGGTGGGAAACTTGTATACCCAATAAATCTGACGCCGCATGAACACAGCTGCTTCTCTCCTGGGAATGACGCACGCCTGAAGCAGCTTGTAGTTGACCTACTTGCCTGCCTAAAACGCCTGTCAGTCTTTCTCTAGCTCAGTGATCAGCTCTGATGTTTTCCCCCCGGTAAGCTGACTGTCAAACCTAAGGTGTGGTAAATGGCCTCTTTCCTCTCAGCAAGATTAACTTCCGGATGGATGTTTTGTGTTTGGAACTTATGGCTGTGAAATTGGAACTGTGTACCAGAGGAGCGGTTAAGGATGGCCGGGGTGAGTTTGGGAAGGGACAAACCTGACCTGCAAAGTGTGGGCCAGTGCTTTTGCTTTCTGTTCTTCTTCACTAATGTGTCTTCTCTCCTGTGTGTTTCCTTCGAGACATCCCAGACACTGAGTTCTCTGTGATAGTTACTCCACAGACTGGAGAAGTGCCTCTCACAGCCGGGTTACGCGCAAGAAATAGGTTATTGCTTTTCAGTGTTGTTTGGATTCACGCTGTCTTTCTAAAGTGGAAACAGCGAAATCTAAGAACATTTTGCTCCTATTGTATAAGACTTAAGCAAGAAAACAGCCCTACAACTCAAATTGGCTGCAGAGAGATTGACACAGCAGCTTTTGCAATTCCGTCACAAACAGCTCCACATCTCTGTAACAGCGACTGACTCTGCACCCAGAGGACCTGTCTGAAGTTAAAGGTATATTTTCTGCTTCACAGCTGATCGCAGCGCTGTAGAATGAAAATCATTCGGGTATAAGTCAAAACACAGAGCTTACAAAAATGCCTTCCCAGTGTTTTGTCTTGCAGATTTTGCATGTTAATGACAACACAGCCTCAAGCTGTCTTTCTCACCAGAGATCATCCGATCCGCCTTGACTAAATTTCCACTAAATAATTTGTTTCCCGTTAATCTGGTTCCGTGGAATAATGTCAGCTTTTTTGATCTACTGTCAGACTGTGGTTTTCGACCAGACAGACAAATAATGAGTATTTCTCAGCTGAATAGATCTGAGCACATTTACCAAAATTATATCAACACTGGGTTCATCTCAGTTCTGCTGCGGGAGAATGGGGAAACAAGACATTTGTCGATAAATCACTGGGAGATGATTTAAGTCCAATTAGGACACCCAGCCCTGATCTTTACTGTAGTTGAGTTTCAGCATTGTACAGCATTTGACACTGTAGATAATATAAACATTCAGATTGTCCTAGTTGGTCAAAGAGCAGAGGTCATGTGATGATGCATTCACAAGGTTCAACTGTAATAATGCTAATGTGATGGTAATTCTACTGAGCACATTCCCCATCCTGCATTGTCCTCTTGGCCAGGTCAGTGAGCTTCAGGCCCTGGTGGAAAACAAAGGCATGAGTCATGAGTTAAAATTACAAAAATGCATTCTTTTATTTGTCCCAAATGCAGAAAACCCATATAAAATCTTCCATTAAAAGAATTTGGCTTTGAGATGATCTATAAGATAAAGTTTTGAGAGCAATAAAAAGATATACCTACATCCACTGTCCAAATGCCCAAATCCCTGCAGGTCTCAGAGGCAATATACCATATTTCACTCACTGAGGCCTGTATGCATGTGCTTTTCACACATCAAGACACACAGAACATGTCATCGCCATGGTAACTACATCATGTATACTGTATCATGGATCTGAAAAGCCACAATAAGTTTCATACATTAGTTCAAACCCCATCCTCATTAGAAATGTATGAGCATTAGTTTTATCAGGACTGTTTACACACCTTTCTCCAGCTGACTGACAAAGAGAACCACACTGACTTGCTTTGTCCTAAAGCTGTGAGCGGCACCGGAGACCACAACAATTAAAAGTGTTAAAGTGATTAAAAAGGAAACAAAGCAATTTCCATTTGTTCCCCACAGTGAGCGAGCAATAACAGGACGAAGATGGTTTGCTTCTTTATAAAAGTGTTTTTGCTGTAATTAGCTCAGTTTCTCACTCTGCTCCACCAGCCTCTGCACTGGCTCTCCATGTTTGTCTCTGGAGAAGCAACAACACCAGCAGGTTAGAGCCGGACTTCTTGACTCTTTATGGGGACAAACAACTTTAACTGGCTTTCTTTGGCGATTAAAAAGGTCGAAAGAAGCTGCTAATAAAGCCATTCTAATTCAGCGGCCTTTTCATCACTTCAAACAAACCATAACGACCCCAAAGCAGGCTTAGAAGATGCACTCACAGCACAAAACAAGTGATGCATTTTCCACTAGGCACGCACAAAAAGGAAAAGTTGGCAAAATTGACCATAATTTCCCCATTCATTTTCCCTCTTGAATTTGGATTATTATATCATAAAAAGCCACATAAAATCTGTGAGTACACACATTTACATTGCACATTTACACATGTACAATTACACACAGTCATACATCAAATACTTGAGGTGCAAGGAGTTCCTCATGTCTGTGTGTAGGCAGTGACATTAACAACCTGAAATGATTTCACTTCCTAATTCATCCACCTCCTTTATTTATTAGCCACCAAGGCTTTTTAGCTGGCACTGATGGATCTCTCTTATTCTTTATTCTACTCTCTTTCCCCTGGAGGACCGAGGAACAGCACAGACAATTTATGATGAGAGATGGATGGAGGGAAGCGGGAAGTGGGGAACCAAAGAGTGTTGTAGAGATGTGACAGACTCACTGTTTGTTGTTAAGACAACCAGGACAATGATTTTTTTTTTGTTGTTGTTGTTGTTATTTTTGAGAAGCCCTCTATTTTTCCCTGCACCCCCCCGCTCCCTTTCCCTCCAACAGTTCCTTTTCTTTTTCTCATCATGGGATGTTTCTGTTCTGTTATCTCAAAGTTATCCTCTCCGGAGGCAATCTGTCTTTCTCCACAGCATTTTTCTTTTTCGAGGCCTTGTCTCTGTGTATATATTCTCTCCAAAGAATTTGAGGACATAACCCCACCCTCCTGTTTCGCTCGTCTCTTTCCCCCCAGTGTCACTTTGACTTCCTGACATTTGGCCCGAAGGCTGCTGTGATCTTCACTTCAAACTCTTTGCTCATCCTGATTTACTGTGATCCGTTTCTATTGCCTGGAGAGCCGGAGTGTCAGGATCCAGCTGACACACACACACACACACACACACACACACACACACATACACAGCTTTCCCTCTATCTTATATAGACTGTTTACTTATTTTAACTCCATTTAGATACCAAAGTTGGAACTCCATTGATTCACAGTTTTATTTTGGTCGACACCCCTTGAACGCCACTTGTTCTGGCCCACATACCAATCCCCCCGTGTGCTGTTTTCATTTCCCTTCGGTGTCTCAGCAGGCTTCACACCGAAGATTATTGCGTGCGTCTGGGTAATTTGATACAAGCTTTTACACAGTGTGTTTCTGGTGAGAGTGTGAGTCTCTTTCTGGTCGTGATACATTAACAGCAAACGCTCGGCTCTTTGAAGCCTGGTGCGATAAGAGCCGAGCTGGAGGTCATGGCTGTTGATAAGTCGTTTTTTTTTTCTCTTCTTTTTCTTATTATGATGTGGCTAACAAACCATTAAAATCAGAGCAGTAAACAATATGTAGACGACGCCTGGAGAGCAAGCTACAAACCGACGGCACATTACAATAAAATAAGATTTGTTCTCACTGCGATGCCCGCTCCATTTAATACATCGCACGCTCTCTAATGCGGACCTGAGGCGCTTGTTTGTGTTCTTTCTCATCATTCTTGCCCTCGTTCTCTCTCATCGTTTCATTTCTGTAGTCACAACGCTATGTGCTGCTCGGCTTCATGCCTCTTCATGGCGTGCCACACGTGAGGCAGGCAGGTGGACCCAAACGCGGGTGTGCACAGGTGGGAGGACGTGCAGAAAGCTAACGACTGAAGGAAACTAACAAGCACACAGCAAAGCTTGGAATAACAAGATGAGGAACCGGCTGGAAACGCGGACAAACGGCGGTTAAACTGGCAGGGAACAAAGGAAACTGAGAAAAATATAAACAAGGAGAACTAATCAGGGGAGAAGGCACACACTGCGAGGGGGCGGGGGGAAACTCAAGGGAGACGAGATGATGAAGAGGACGAAAGGAGGAGGTAAAATAAAGGGCGAGGCAGATGCAGGGCAGGTGTGCGGGGTGGAAGCAGGCTGGGCGGGGCTACAGGAACAGGAGAGGGACACACAGAGCACAAACAACATACCAAAATACAGAGAACAGAGTATATCCATCTGAGCTTCGCTAAAATAGTAGATTTTATTCTGGTCTTATGTTGATGACCTGGCGATTGATGAGCAGGATCTTCAGATACAGAGAGTTACCTGCAGGGTCAGTTGAGTGAGGCTCTGTACCTCCATCTTTTAGTTAAGTCTCATACTGAGTCTTAAAATCTTGTTTCTCTAAAAACAAGTGGAAAAAATCTGCCAGTGGGATGAGATAATCCCACCTGGTTATAATGCTAATGATCTTTTCCATAATTTTCTTGAATCATTATTTTCTTGATACTAGTGGGCTGATCTGCCTTATTTGGCCTTATTCATTCATACAAAATCCTGAAACAAGTCAAACTGCACTGGAAACAAATGGGACTATCTCATCCCATTTTTTCACTTGTTTTAAGAAAAAGATGATTTTATGTGAACATCTGCGACCTTCCCATAAAACTCCTCCCTGTGCAGCTCTGCAGAGACGTTTACATGTATCTTCACAGAAGTATAATTCCCGCTCCAGGCAGTTGAACCGAGGCTATCCAAGCAGAAGTTGCTGCTCTCTCTCTGCTTTGATAGAGGGACAGACTGCTGCTGAAAAACAATTTGTCAGGTTTCTCCCTGGGACGTCGCCAAGCTGCGTTTGATCCCCCCAGGCGCCTCCCTGGGAGAACAAACAGGCCGTCTTGTCCCTGTGTTTTTATGTCAACAGGTTATATTTTCATATTGTCCGGTGCTCTGCGTGACAGGCTTGAAGAGACTCTCTGTGCGGGAGGCTTCTTTGTTGGCAGTAAGTGTTCAGGCTCTGTTTGGACGGGCCCAGTTGACTCTTCCGTTGACCTGCTGGAACAAAGCAAAGCTCCGGGTCCGACAGACCCGGTAGCGATGCTGGAAGAGAAGCTTGTTTCGTGAAGTACATGTTTCCCGAGGCAGATATAAACCTGATACTGGACTGATGCGGTTCTCAGGTAAAACTGGTCTTACTTCAATGAAAACACAGAAAGGTTGGTCTGATCGGCTTGATTGAAACCAGTCTGATGTGGATTCTGCATTGTGGTGAGAGTGACCTCTGAGCGCATGACGAGGTCATTAACCGACCGCAAATTTTAGCTCAACATCGACTGATTGACTGTAATCCCCCTCACTGCAGTCAAATCTATTCTTCTCTGCCCCCTCCTCTCTCTTTTTGTTTATCCATGTGCATTGTGTACTCCAGTTGGGTCGGCGTGCCAGTTGGATTCTCTTGTGTTCCTCTGGACTGGCTGTGATAATGGGCCACTGCCTTCAATTTGTAATCCTCCCTTTGACTCTCTTCACTGGATAATGCATTACAAATCACAACCTCACAAATCTACTGGACATACCCACATACAAGAGCCCAGAATAGAATTACCGGTCCAGAATGCTGATTCTAACATTGGCTGTGGACAGGATGAATGTTATCTGCTGCCAAAGACTTGTCCTCCCCCTCTCTTGTCTCTGTGCTCAGGCTTAGAGGCCTTTTCAGTGACTCTCCCAACCATTGCAGATGGATCAGAGCCGAAAGTAAGGCAGATACAGAAAACCGGTTGGGGACACATAAATCAATGGGGCTTCAACTCCGGAAGAAGGCAAAGCAGATATTCAGTTCAATCAATTCTTTCCAGAACGTAATGGTCCCATGCAAAAAATGGCATTATAATAAAAACACATTATAAAAGCAGCATGAAACAACGTGGTAAAGGACCACAATGGAACCAAATGAAACATTGGTTGATAAGACCAGACAGGGAATCAACAGCTCAATACAACACGGTACAAAGTCATTCATCAGATGCAAGACGCTGCATCAATTCATGAGCAAATTACCAATCTAATTACAGTGGAGATAAGCCATTCCCGGACCTGGAGGAAATGTAGCATTTGATCATTAACGGGATAACTGGGATCTAATCAGGAGCTGTGGAGACTGTCTGGACAAGAGGGGGAAAATGGCCTGAACATGGATGCAAAGGATAATTGGGTGAGATGGGTGACATCACCCTTCTACCCGCTACCCACCCAGGACTCATCCACCCAATAGTTACCTGCACAGATACGTGCTTGTCTTTTATCTTATTTGAGTGAAATGTCATCTGAATATCATTCAAGCTTAACATGGAAAAGCCCTTTGATCGTTTGACCACATTTGGCTCCATTTATTTAAGAATAAATGTGAGGAAAAGATTAAATCTGAAGTTTCAACGGAGCCAAAATATAACTGTGAAAATAAAAAAAAGCAGGGTATAAAAGTGGAAGCTCCAGGAGCAAAATTCAAACCTATAATCCTCTCCCCTGAAACTCAAATCTCTTTAACATGCTGTTGCTCATTTTCGTCTCCCAAAACCCTGATCTGCAATCAGTCTTGAAAAGGACTTGCCCCTGGTGTCTCAGACAGTGTTATCTCTAAACCTTTAAGACCTGATCTGATATCAGCCCGTGGCACAAAAACTGCAACTTTCATCCCGTCATGCATTATGCAAATCCTCGCTCGCTGATCCAGGGTCAGCTGCGGGGAGTGTAGTGGCAGACGTGTTAAGCCCTGCAGGAGCTGATCTGAGTTCAGTGTCTGGTTAAGCCACCTGCAGGGCAGCCGGGCTGTCTGAGCGATACGGCCAGACTGACCTTAGAGCTGCCTGTCACCTTTTCACTTCCCACACACACACTCACACACACATACACACACCAAGAGCCAGATCAGGCCATTAAACATCTGAATTACCGGAGCCAAACTGGAGTCTAACCAGTCCAGTTTGTCACAGCCAACCTGGGCGGAATGACAATATTAATTGGTAGGGCAGTGGGCTGTCACCATGGCAACGCAATGAATGACATGGAATAATGTTATGGTGGAATATTGTGCATGCTGTGAAAATTAAGTACACATGCCTGTATGGACACACACACACACACACACACACACACACACACACAACCGCTGTCAGTTCTCATTAGTTTTTGTGGAATTCTCTAATTATAAACAGTGTTGGGAAGCTACAATGAAAGTAGTTTTCGCTAGCAGTTACCTCACATTGAACTTTGCTGAATTGCTTATTTTTAACTGAAGGTACTCAGAAAAACATTTCTTTTATGTGATAATTTGAACATAAAGGGAATATTCATTTATAATGCAGGACAAAAGGATGGGTGATGTTAAAGAAGTTATAAGATTAAAAAAAACGCAGAACTGTTAAGATGTGGGAATGCAGAAAAGAGGGCTTGGTGTGTTAGCGATATGCTAATATTTACTGCAGGGGCTGAAAGAAGAGAGAGCAGAGGCTGGGGAACAATTAAGGAGAGAGAGAATGTGTGATAATGATAACCGTGCCTTTCTGATAAAATATGAATGGAATATGTATGAAAACCACTAACAGCTAATTCCCGCAGGCTTTGTTGGACGCAGCGCTATAATGTGTTGATTCACTGCCACCCATTGTTCGCGCAGGATCATCATCATTTAATTTTCATCTGATGAACCAAATACGTCAGAAACC
>OMLF01020073.1:29138-39719 GCA_900302615.1 Holocentrus rufus
CACTCTTTTTTTTTTTTTTTTTTGAGGCTTTTAAATATTTATCCAAAGATACGGCTGCTGCGTGGCATTAGCGATGTCTCGCTCAGACACTCTGAGCGTGTGTAAGCATGCTGATTCATACACAGAGGGTCTCTCTCTCTCTCTCTCTCACACACACACACACACACACACAAGCCATTTTCTCTCCAGTTCTGTCTTTCTCCCTGTTTGCTTCTTTATGGGACATTTCTCTCTTGTCTTTGTTCTTCTTACGCTGCTTTTTCCAATTTCCCCAAATCTCTTTTTTTTCTTCCACTCTCATTCCGCCTCTCTTGGTTGCCATCCTTCACTTCCTGCCCTACTATTTCAATGTGTCCCTGCTTCTCATTAAACACTATAACTCATTTCCATTTCCTCTTTTCCATTTCCATTCTTCTCTCTCTTTTTCTCCCGGTGCGTTTCCATCTGTCTTCAGTCTGTCTCCACGGTCTTTCCCCCTCTTTCCCCTTTTCTCTGTCTGATGTTAATGTAAAGAAACGAACAGGAAGAGAGAGAAAACTGATACTGTGATCTTTCTCTCTCTCTCTCACACACACACAAACACACACACACACACACAAACAAGTCTTGCAACTCTGGGATGCTTAAAACCAAATTAGCAGACCAAATTATTCCCCGAGGTCCTTCCTGCTCTCTCTCTCTCTCTCTCTCTCTCTCTCTATCTCTCTCTCTCTACTTCTCATTGTCTTGTGTCTTGGTGTCTTAGTCTCTATCCTTCTGTCTCTCTGCCTCTCTCTCTTCATTTTACTCCCCTCTGACTGAGTCAAACTTAATTAACCTTTATAGGGATGAAAGTATAAAGTGGGATGTTACCAAGACAATTAGTGCAGCACAGTTCTGATTGAAACTGGCAGCATTCACAGTAGTGTTAGTGTATTTTTTATTTTATTTTATTTTTTTTTGAAGGGAGATTTGTGTGTTGGAATAGGAATATGGATCATACAGTGTGATGAGTGACAGAGACAATTGACATCTCAAAAATAAGAAAACAAGAACTTTTATTTAAAGCTGCAAGGTACAGCAAAGGTACAATATGTAATATTTTCTCAAATGTGCAAATGACCGTAACAGAGCAGCAGCTGTTGTCTTGATGGCTGCTGAGATTTCGAGCTGGGAAAATATCCAAGCTTCACACACATATAGCCAGGCTGATGCTAACTGTGCGGGGCTGTCTGGTGTTAGCAGGCTAACACACATACTTCACATACGCTTTGTAATGACTTCTTCAGTCAATTTGAAACAATGTCAGCATTGTAAACTCACCATGACACTAGCGATTGGGGTTTGTTGCTCAGGTAAGCAACAGCTGTGTGAACAGTAGCTGGTAATAGCAAAGCATTACAACTTGTTTTAGCATATCCGCAGCCTAAAATATATGTTTACCTTGTTTCCTATGGATGTCCTGATATTTTCGTAGCTCCTTTAAACATTTCTAAGTTTATATGTTAAGCTAACCTGTAAACATATTGGGTCTAACGACGATGATAAATGATGTACTATTTAGCTCTTAACTCCCGACCTCTTGAGTCTGTATACCGACGCGGCCAGCTACAGCCACTAGAGGATGCCATAGCAACATTAAATTCCATTGTTTACCTTTATTTATGGCTATGACAGCTTTGTGTGGGAAATATAAGTAAGGTAAACAGATAATTTATATTAAATGTCATACAAAAATGCTGTACTGTTTCAAACTTCCAGTGAAAAAAAGAGCATTCTAGCTAATTATACACCTGGATGCTTAAGCTGAAAAATAAGTCATGTATTTTACATAAGTGCATTTGCTGAACTGCAGATACATTAGCCTCTAAATCAACATTTTTTTTCTGGTGTTAAAATATAAAACTATTTGAAAGACATTATATGTTTTGTAGTGTCGTATTTTAACTCACCTGTGCGTAATCTAATTAATTCAATAGCCGCCCCTCCTGACCCCTCCCACTCCCTCTCCACCGCTGCTCTTTTCACACTGGCAGGGTAGGCAGAGAGGAGCTGACACTGGGGGCACCGTCAGGCTTTAAGCAGCTCGATAACATGCTTAACGCATTATGCCTGACCAGCTGCCCCATCTTGCTGTGCATTTAAATCAGCTCCAGCTCTCCAGCTCTGCACCACTGCCTTATGGCAAACAAGAGAACGTCTGGACCTTCCAGCAAGGTACGGCGGTGAATTTTAACATATTGCTATTAAAATACAAACACAATGGATTAATCATTTTCTCCCACTTCCTTTTAATTAAATGATGGCAGAGGAAGAGACAGGGAGCAGCGCAGGGAGGAGAGAGAAGAGAAGGTGAGACAGGTCACTAGTAATGGCATATGTAATGTACATCCAATCTGATTATGGTCCCTTGCTACTCATTCTGAATACTGAACAAAACCCAGACATTCGTTTGATAGGAATCGGTTTCTGAGGGGGTGGAATGGGAATGTACCACTGTGTTCTGTACACACACACAAGCACACACACATGTACGCACCTTCACATACAAACACATGCACACACCAGCAGGAACTTACCAGCTAAAACACACTCACAGGATATTAACAGACATCGACAGAGACAGAGTGCAGAAAGTGGAGGAACAAATGCTCTGCGGAATTATTTCAGTTTTGTTTGATACGCCTTCGTTTCGCCGCATGCTGTAATTTTCTTTTCAACACGTTCTTTTTTTAAATTTCCTTGCCAATAAAATCATAAGCCGTGTGTAAACTACGACAAAGCCTCGTGTCAGACTCTAGCATCGGTATTCCGGTTCAGGTGACACTGTGTGGGATGTTACTCCACTGGTATTTACTACCTGATGTTAAATAGGGATCAGAGTGATTGCTGCTCGCCCTGTTATTATTCAACATGTAGCACCGGTGTATGGCGAGATTAATTTTTGAGCAGGTTTGACAACTTTTTACAGTCTTAGGGGAGTCATTCATATCTGCCCTTTTGATTTGAGGCTGCTCGCCTGCAGAAGGAGCTTGCCTGCAGATCATGAGGGACTGGCTCAGAGATCAATCAAAAAATGCGCAACAACTGCACATGGGATTCTTTCATTATAAACTCTCATGTCTGAAATACTGTAAGATACTATTCGGTAATCCTTGAGAGGCAAGATGGAATTTCTTATATGCAACTGAAAATGAAAAGTAGACATTATTGATCAGTCAGAAAACACACATACACACAAGCAAAAATACTAGTGTGTGTGTGTGTGTGTGTGTGTGTGCGTGTGTGTGTGTGTGTGTGTGTGTGTGTTAAAAGAGGCAGAATCATATTGAGAGTGCTGACTTATGATGTCATAATGCCCTGAGACTGAAAAGCATTTCCACAAGCAAGGCCAAAGGATTACAGGGGTCTAAGGGAAGGCCAAAATGCCTTAAATTAAAGTGGCTAAGTATAATTGGAGCTACCATTTCCTTAATTCCCAATGTTGTGAAGAATTTGTAATATTGGGCCGGTATTCACAAAACATCTTAAGGCTAAAAGTAGCTCCTAACTTGCTGATTTAGGATCAACTCTTAAAAATAATGGCTGTGCAGCTAGGAACTTGTAGCGCTGCTCAGGAGAACTCATAGTGGTCTCTTTTATTCTCCATCCTCCTCCATTGATCGCATCATACTCATTGAGAGGCATTGGTCTCAGGTCAGATGGGCGTCCTGTTGAGGTGATATATGAGCCATGTGGCAGTGCTCAGAGGGGATTTTACAGTTACACTGCTGTGCAGCGTCCAGGTCACCGTACCGCCTCCACAAAAGAAACCAGGAACGCTGAGTAAGACCAAACTAAACCTGTTTAAATTTTTATAAGTTCTCAGTCTAAAGAAGATATGCTAGTCTCAGAAGCTTGTCTTTTTTATTAATACAAAAGAGCGTACAAGGTCTTTATGAGACCATGTGAGAAATAAGTTATTTATTAAGGGAAAAAAGCAAACCTGAGAGCAACCACTGTTACTCATATTTATTGCAACCCCATTATCTTGTGATAACAACTTAGTCATGTTATTAATTTTGCGATATTGACTTTTTTCCCCTCCTCATCATGAGATAACAAAAAATAATTTTCTCAAGATCTCAACTTAGGTAAATGATTTTGTAATAGTGATTAATAATTAAACTTTAAAATAAACTTTTAATACATTTCTCTCTTAAGCACTATCTGAGAGTTCCCTCTCCCTCTTCAACTTTGCAAAGGAGACAATCTTGTAATCCAATCTGAAATTTGACAGATACTACAAGAGGGGAGACGAGACAGCAGAGTTATCAGAAAATAGAGGAGAAGGGTGAGTGTGTACACAACGGGGGAGGGGCGGGGCAGAGGAGTGTTTGGTGGGAGAATGGAAAGAAGAGGAGAAAGATAAAAGGATTTAGGAGCGAGACAGAGAGGGAGACAAAACGAATACAGTTTAGGGGAGAGGACGTTGGAAGGAGAAGAAGGAGAGGAAGACTTTATCCAGTATTCATCTCCACAGCCTTGGGATAGACAGGCAGCATCTCATTCATATGAGCAGACAGGTAATACTGAATATTACATGTGACACTGAGAAGATGAAGCAGCACACGCACACACATACACACACACACACGCATTTAACTTGTGAAACAAGACTAGGGCAGCCACATAAAACATTTAACCCCAAAGTCAGAGCGTATATGGAAAAGTCTGACTCTTTTGGTCTCTCTGTTTTCTATATAGTGACTGCTACATCAGTTAAAGCACTAGGTTGGGCCGATTTAAAAAAAAAAAAAAAAGAAAGAAAGAAAGAAAAAAAGATACATTGGCAGTAATTGAATCCATACATTTGCATTGATGAGCTGGGAGGAGGCACTAATGAAAGCTCCAGATTGAAGATAAAAGGAAACACAGGAGAGGAAAGGAGAAAATGAGAAAAGGGGATTTGCAGCAAATGTAATATTTTGATAACATAATAGTGCCTCTTTCTCTCTAGCTCAACTCCCGCCGTACCTAGCGGTGATAGTGCAGCCATGGCGACGGGCCAAAGCGTTAAGCCAATCAGAAACAGGCTCTCTTATCTGCCTCCTCCTCTGGGGAAACAAGGGAGGCGCTGACAGATAAATATCCCTTTACTCCACTCCATCTCTCCATCACTTCTCAACTCTTTCTTTTATCCCCCCCTTCCCCTTCCTCTGTCTAAACTTCCCTCCTCCATCAGCGTGTCAGAGCTGTCCTGCACCAAGCTCCTTTCTCATTGCTCTGCCTCACTTCATTCTGCCCGGACGCACTCTGTCCCTTTCATCCAGAGCCAAATGAAACCAAATCCCCAGCCTATTGGTCACACTAACCTTAAAAAGTAATTTTTATGCTTGCTAAGGGAAAAAATTGTGCATTTTTCCACATTGCTATGTGGGGAAAAACTGGGCTTTTCTGGAAGTCACAGAAAATAGATTTACAGTAAAAAGCTGAAGTCAGCCGGAATCCAAACCAGTCAATATCCCCTTGACCTTAATGGTGTTTCTGTAAACAATGTCATATATTATAGTAATATACAGTATGGTTTGTTTTAAGAAAATCAAGCATCAATGGAGGTTTGTAATTGCGGAGCCAAATTGCATCGACTAAACATGTTACTTCTACCGTAACGTTCCTGCGAACAGGGAGAGAAAATCAAATGTGTGAGGGGCAGAGAATGAAAGTACAGGGGGAAATATTAGCCTTTCTTTTTTAGTAAAGAAACTTGGCTGAGCGAAAATCAATTCAAGCACAAACAAACACAAGGTAATGTGTTTGAGTGTGTGTATGTGTGTGTGTGTGTGTGTGCATCCTTGTTTGCTTTAAAACAGAGGACCGTGCAACAAAGCGAATCAAAGACTCTGCTTCCTCTTTCTCTCTGTGTGTCTTTCTTTCCTCCTGGGAAAAGAAAGCCAGAGCGAGGAGAGCAAAGTCACAGAACAGAGGAACAATTACTCTTAAGACAACAACAGCCTCAATAGATCCCACATAAGTACTGAAGGTAAGCAAACATCAGCAAACGCACAAAAGTGAAACATGTCATGCTCCACCAGTGATGCAGGCACTCCTCGGGCCAGTCAGGAACAAGATTTGTCAAAGTCAGACCAGTTTGTAGCAGTGATGACTTTTCAAAGTTAGATTTAAGTTTGCCTTTTAACCATGGCTCCTCCATTAGTCAAACTAGTGCAATTACAATGTAAAAATCTTAACCTCTACCCCCTTAGTGCCTTATTCTCCCTCAGATGTCCCCTTAAATAACTTAAAAGTTAGAAAAAACTTTTTTTTCCATATAGTACAGTGTCATATACATGTATATGCTGGTTGCAACACTCCATTGAATCTACATCACACTTCTATAGGGTGAAATATCCATACCCAAGACACCATGTTTTATGGCTGCAGCATTACATCAAATAGAAAATATCTAGATGTCTTGTGCATCATTTTATACACATCTCCCTGTAATTCAGCGGGACATGTTTGTGTCTTTGGAAACCTTGGGATCTCCGCTAGAATTCAAAATGAAGTCCTGTGGGTTTGAATAAAGCTCGGCTGCACAGCAGTGATGAACCCACTGATGGGACCAGCAGGTAATAAGGGGGTTTAACTGCCCCCGTGTCGCCAGTCAGAGTACAATGGAACACAGCGGCAATATGCATCATCTCTCACTGGTTCATCAAAGTCAGACCTGTGGTGTCTGAGATGTTGCCCAAAGTATGATAATTTGATGCAGAGCTCCTCGATTTCATCACATGGCGCCAAACGAGTCATCCTCCACTCTCTGGGTCAGAGCTATTGATGCTTTGCAAACCCTCTTATGGCGTTAAAAAGTGACTCTACTGGCACAACAGGCCTTTAGTGCCTGTAATTAGACCAAAGAGGCGGTTGCTACTTTGGTTTCATTATGGATGCATTTATGGGAGTTTCCCTCTCACGGCACAAAGAGCTGAGAGGCAGTTGTGGTAATGAACCACCTATTATGATTTATCAAGGCTGATCACAATTGCCAGCTCAGTGATTGCACAAGCTATTTAGCGCCTGTGAAGAGCTTGTCTTAATTTGGGCGCAAACATGTCTGCGATTGTTATTGCTCAGAGGAGATATTGACAGCAACACAGACAAATCCCGCCATCTCTCCTTTATATCCGTGATAGAACATCTCGTTCCCCTCGCTGTAATAACACTAACAAACGCATCAATGTGTTTTTTAGCGTCTTCAATTAAAACCTCCAGTGCTGCTGTTATGAAGCTTTGCTGTTTCTGTCTCTGCTGTTGCTTTGTTGTTGAGGCCATGCTGTTTTCTGACAGACAGACGCATGCACAAAAATAAGAGTTGGTGTTATGCCAGCCATATTTTTAATTAGGGAAGTTCATTTTCATGCCGGTTCTTAGTAGATAGGCCGCTAATTTGGCCATGCCCACAGGCGTAACATGTCACAAAACTCAGGGTAAGTGGCGCCTGGTGGGTATCACAGGATGCCAGTAAACCACAAACTGCCTTCTCATTGTTAAGGTGGTTTTGATAAGCATGAAATTCAGCCACTCCAAGTGAATTCATGCAATAAAAACTCATCATTTAAACACCATTATGTGACTCTTGGTATCAATCATGATTCTAGGGGTGTAAATCACAAATTTCAGTTTGGACAGCGATACGATATTTGCTGATATCACAAAGTCTGCCATGATACGATTTCGACTCTGTTCAATTCAGGGGCCTGCGGTCGATGTGAGACGATATGCTGATTTATTCCCGAGATGGGAGATGGGATATCCTCATTGCCTTTTTCTTGGCTGCTTGCCATTATCTCCCTGGCAATAGCACTGTTGGAAAGTTTAGGAAGGAGTTGCATTTGGATGGAAATGGTGACACGCACAGACGTGCCTTTGGAATTTCAAAAAAATATTTTTTCACTTTGCATTGAAATATTGGATCGTTGATCGTTGAATCAATATATCGATCCAGATCGATGCATTGTTACACCCCTACATGATTCCCAATCTAAATGAGTAGGAAGCCAAACAGAGGTTTGGAAATTTAGGTGTAGATCTTTTTTTTTAATCTCTACCTGGCAGAAGAAGAATGCCTTTGCTTTCACAACTCAATTTCTCTAAAGTTTATTTACTTATTTCAAGGTTAGTTTTTTTGTTTGGAGGAGAAGTCAAGATGAAAAGGTGCACACATCTTTCAACATCTGCTTCATGTTTCGCCGCTGCAGTAAAAAGAAAACGTTGAGATAATTCAGCCTCTGTCATCAAGCTCCCTTGGCAGGTGCAGTAGGCGGTTCCCTACACTAGCGTCGGTGGAGTTTCAAGGCGTTCTCCTGTTCAGAACAATAAAGATCTGGTTTGCCATCAACTGCATACTGACACAGTGTCAACACAGCAGACGCCTGAGGCGCAGCATCCAGTGCTATCACTGATCAAAGAGTGTTGATTTGAAGGCTACTTCCTCATGAACACACATACACACACTCACACTCACATGCACTCACAGTTCTAAGACACATCAACAGCTGTGAGTTCTGAGCTCATTTCACGCCGTCTTATGGGTAGCACAAAGTCTTAATCAGGAGGAAAGTGACAGACAAAAGAAGGGAGGAAGGAAGAAAGAAAGAGGGAGTCATGGGAAGGACAGAGTGTTCAGATATAGAGGAAGAAAGTAGGAAATGAGCATGGGGAGGGAAGCGGATGGAGCAAAGGTGGGAGATCTGAGGGATTCTGAGAGGAGACGATAGAGAAGACTGCTGCTCAAGGATAGCTGCAGCAGAGAGGCGTCTTTATCTCTGTAAGCACACCACACCAAAACTAAAACTTGGCACACACTTCATCTCTAGCTGGATGTTTACTGGCAAAGACACCTCTCTACCTTCCAACCGTTTTCCAGCTACACCGAGTTCCAGCTGTTGGAGTTAAAGACGGGATATTGAGACACATTTGACGATGTGGCCAGCCGCTGGAATCACAGCAGTACACAACGTGCGAAGAAGAGTGAGTTGCAAACCGTGGATACATTACACTGAAATAAGACGGTTGATCTCACTCTGTTGCTGCTGAAAGAAATGACAACAGATCATTTTAGGTGCCAAAAACATAAACATGTGGAGGAAAGCAGCCTCTGGTATATAGCACCAAAAAGAAATTATAAAAGTTTCATTAGGGCATGAAAGCAGTCAAACAAAATATGATTGTCCTCCTACGGCATGGTTTTCATGAATAAATAAGATTCAAAGTGTTGTCGGAGGAGCAGTCGGCGAACATTTGACCAGTTAATTGCACTCCAGATGACTTTAGATAATCATATACGATGACGACTGTGCCATTTTGTTATGAGTGTGGAAATAACATGGCAGCAGAGCATTTTTTGCAGTTAAAATTCTCACTCTTCAAAAGTACAGTCAGTGACTTTTTTGATGGGAAAAACTAAAACGAATAAGGTTTACTAGTATATTCATTGAGAATGTGTCTTTCAACCCTGAACGGGAATAAGTGAGTATAGAAAATGATGGATGAATGGATGGATTTGTCTTTCATATTCTTATTTTTACTGTTACTAGATCCTCACTTTTTCCCTTGCACCATTATATATTAAAACAAAGATGCTGATGAATATTTAAAGATTTTTTTTTTTTTTACTAGAGGGAGAGATGTACAGTCAAGAGAAAACAACAAAGAGATGGAGAGAGGAAAAAAGTGCGTGACTCACCATGGTACATACCTATATTTACACTCTTCCCAGAATCCCTCTCCAATCATCCTAACAGCCCATTATCTCAAGTCCCTCAGCCTTTTCCTCTCTCTCTCTCTCTCTCTCTCTCTCTCTCTCTCTCTCTGTGTGTGTGTGTGTGTGTCCGTGTCTTTCAACAAACTACACGGAACCTAATGAGCCCTCCTGGGGATAGGCCTCCTCCACTGGACTATCCCTGCTCTGATTGGCTGAGGGAAGCCTGGTTGGGGAGCCACGAGTCCTTGCTGTTTCTATGAAAACACCTGGGCTACACCTACCCCTTTATGATGTCACAGGCACTTTATTAGTATGTTGACACTTGGTGATGTCATAGAGCTCTTGGTTGGAATGGAAGCCTACAAACTCTCTTCATGGCACATAAAAAACATTCTAGATTTTGAATACTAAATGAATTATTGTCTCAGAAGGTTTTTGTATTGTCCCTCACATACTCTCCTGTGTGATGTCAGGTGAAGGTCCACTGTGCCTGTGTGATTCACAGACACAGCTTTACTCTGTTGTCCCTGTCTATTGATGACACTGAAAGCAAAGTGTTCTATTTTGTCCTCTCTGCTCAGCTCAGAGCCAGAACGTCAGCCGCAGTCACTTAGAGAAGCTTCTTTTACATGAATTATCAAAGTGAGTCTCTGCTGTTGTCTGGCATCTGTTTCTACACATCGTGGCAGCAGAGTGAAGAGGCTTTCTCACCAAAGCATATTCATTTAAGTCAGTGAAGTCATCCAGTCTTCCTTTCCACTTAACATGTGCCACTTCAATATAGTCTATTGCTTAAAAATTTTAATCAAATTAAGTGCATGCTGATTAACTTCTCAAACTAATGACAATTAGTTTGT
>OMLF01020075.1:0-28105 GCA_900302615.1 Holocentrus rufus
GAGCTGGGGTTGAGGGGTGGGAACACCCACTCTCTCCTCCTCCACCCCCAAAATAGAAGCCCAGCTTCTGAACCATAAACCTGTCACAGAGATATGTCTCTGCCGATGATGGCATCCGATTCTTTTTTTTTCCACCTCCCCCTGTGCTGGGCTGGCTGTTATCTCCTTCTTCCCTGCTATGTCTCCCTGCTCTTTAAGACAAAGGGTAATAAAGCTATAAATTGTGTGGTCTGTGGAAGGTATGGACATTCTGTCAGGGAGACGCTGTAAGAACTGCCATAAAGCACCCTCAAAGTCATAGATAAAGATTTACAGTTATTTAACATCCTCCTCTTCCCCTAAATCACAGTGATAAGAGAATTAAGTGATGGCTATAGGTTCTTTGTCCTTAGTCTATTGATTTTCTTCGGCCCTCAGAAGGATCCTGAACATTATAATTATTGAGCCCTGCAGTTTGATGCAGGTTTACAGAGTAGGAGAGACGCCCTCAGTTCGATTCTAACACAGTTAAAACAAAAAGCACCCGTTTTTCAATTTGGTAATGGGCTTCCAATTATGCTTCATTTACCTTGTTTGGGCAGAAAATGGTTTATCCGAGGTCTCTGTGCTATAAACAGCTTCTTTGTCTGGTGACAAAGCCGCAGTAACAGCTCTGTTTATCTTGAGCGCAGGCCATGCTTCTTTCGCAATTATTCAGCAGTGTGGACAGAACTTTTTTTAACATGTATTTTCATTAACATGTCTCCACGATTAGTCTCGTCTGGACGTAGTGATCCCTAGCATTATGAAAACGTCAAATATCAGATATCAAGATGAACTGATAAATTGTAACCACAGAGCGTGATCGTATTTATCCCCTGTCAGAAAAGCCGTAACCTAAATTCAAATCATCAACAGTTCGCCAGACAAAATACAACCTCCTCTCGCCCTTCAGCCTGTGACACTTCACTGACAGCTTGTCCCCACATATGTGGCCTTATCCTCTAGAAGTGATGACCCTGTGGTTGTGGAGGTGACTGAGTGTTATTGGTTCTTGGTAAGCTCTTCATCTCGCACAAACAAGGCCATCAAATACATCTGATGGGTCATCAATATCCATCACCTACTTTGGACTGATTGATCAAGGAGAAAAGAGCTGTGGAAATCTTTGGTTCCATGGTGATAAATTAAAAACTTGTAGGTGTGATATAAGTCAGAATTTCAGATCAGGTGTCTATTCGGATGCTTTTTGTGCTTTATGTCTAACAATATATGTTTGTCTGAATTTAAAGAACCATACCACTGCCTTTTCAGGTTTGAACCCATTCACTGAACTGCTCATATTCCTTATGTTACATTACTTCTGACCAACACATACCACTGTTTGTTTGTTTTTTGTAATCTTTTAATATGTATTCAGTTTCCTTATTTATGTATTTAGTTAGCTAACTCAAACATTCAGGTGACAAACTAACCTTAAAATTCTCTGCTGCTCCAGCTAACATTTGTGCCTGGCTGAAATGTTGGAAAAACAGATTCAAACAGTCTAAAACAGTAGGTAGGCTATTGGAAAATGGTTGGCAGTAATGTAAAGTCCACACGAATGGTAGTTGATGCAAGTTTACAGTTTCTCCAAAAGCACTGTTATTAACATTTACTATTTTTTTGTTTGTTGTAAAAATAAACATTGTCATGCTAGCACAAAGACGCCTCAAACACAAGGCCATGGATGTGACAATAAGGGTTGTTAGGTATCATGTTGTGGAGGGATTATTTCCTGGTGGAGACTTCCATTTCTTCCTATGGATGATTGACAGTAAGCAAAATATAACATAATGTGCACACTCAATTCAGGCACAATGAAATAACAATAAAGAAACTTTGACATAAGTATATTAAAGCTTCATGTTTACTGTGATGGATTATCAAGCTTGAGAATTTTTCAAGCCTGTGGAAATAGTTTTTCATACTGTACAAATTTGACTGGCAGTAAATGGGTTCCTCTGAAGTTAGTAAAACAATCCCTGATATCTGCAGCTACACTGACTGTGTGCAGTCAAACCAGGATTAATGCAAGGAGAGGAGCAACCTAGACTCTTGGCACAAACGTAAAGAACAACACAGTCTCATGACATTTGAGCACAAACTCTGAAATGCAGATTGCACGTCGTGGACATGAATTATGTGAACATCACATTGCTAACTAACTGGATTATTAGGCACATGCAAATGCCCATCCACCACATTATTTCAATCTCAAACAACTGCCTCTTTCTGGTTGTGTCTCCTCTACAGAATTTTTCCGCACTGCTACTGTACTTTAAATTTTGTCTCTCTCACTCAGCTCAGTCAGATAAATAATAAACACACACAGATACGCACACATACACACACACACGCCTCAGGCGCCACTGAGGGCCACAGCCCCACTTACCACTGCCTGACAGTTGGCTTCTTAACAAAGACGCAGGGAATATAATTAAATCATATTTACCTTTGATACCGAGCCAGCTTTGTGATTAATTAATTCACCCAGGGTGTGCTGGAATTACATTCACTGAGAGACAAGGGGGGAAGAAAAAAGTCTTTATACCGCATACTTTGGGGACAAACCCCACTGTTGTGCCCTCCCTTCATTTCTCCTTCGTCTGCCTCCCTATAACCGGTGTCCTTCGAGACAGGGAGTAAAGAAGTTAAGTGGTTCTCTATTTGAAATAATGACCCAGCTCTGATGTTTAGGCCTCATCAGCTGGAGTGCCTGGGGCTAGAGGGCTAAAGCAGGCGGACAGACCTGTCTTACACATCCCTCTCATTTCCCCTGACCTTTGCAGCGGCTGTGATGTGGGAAGGCGATTGCTGTCAACATTGTCAGTGTCACAAGGTGCCAGAAATAGCCGCCGTGGAGATCCGCAGTGTCTTTGATAGAGCGGAGCGCGATGAGCAGGCACATAACATAGACGCAGACACACGTGTACAGGCACACACGGATGGAGGGTATGCAGTGAAATCCAAATATCAAGTGTCAAAAGCAGCAAAGCCTCCCTGAAAGCAAGCCCTGGGAAACAGAATTTGGCAGAAAGCTTAGTGACACTATATCGGTACCGCACTCAAATCTATAAAACATAATACCATCATTAAAACCTAATTGTTTCCACGATTGAAAAATCCGTGTGCAATGTCAATTACTCTGTTTTGTCTGTAGGTGCATAAAAAGAGCTCTGTTGGTAAATATTTTGTTCATTTTATTTCACGCTGCATATTAGCCGCTTGCCTTTGGTGTGTTTTTGTTTTTTTTTGCTAAAATGATTATTGCAATTTTGCTTTGGATCTGAGTCAGAGAGTCGGGGCACCTCGGTTGCATTCTGTATGATGCTCAGAAGGCAGCCTGGAGCATATTCCTCAGCGTCATCTTTTTGCCTTACCGAGAGCATCAAGCATTTGAATCGATGAGCCTTCACCAGCTATCTAATTTTTCCTCCAGATTGCTTAGCTGCTGCATTGCCAGTCGAGTAGGGAGGGAAAAAAAATACAGCGGCATTGTTTTTTTTTTTTCAGAGTTTGTAAATTACTGCCACTGCAAAGTAAAAAGCATCTGAAAACCACTTCCGTAAATTATCGTCGATAAATTGTAATGAATCATATGGACCTGACTGAAGGTTGATTTATAATTTGGTACTGACTACATGAGGATATATTGCCCTGAGAGCTTCTGGGAGGATTTTGTGAGGTCCACAAGCACATTTATCATTCTCTACTGAAGCCATGTTTAATGCGTACCCCTATTACGTCTTGTATTATTCTGTCTATAGCGGGATATCATACCGCTTCCTTGCTGTCAGTCTTTCAGTCGGCTGTAGTTTGTACAGTTTACTGTTTGGCTTTGGTTGATTCTCGTCATACAAACATCCCACAAAAAAAAACCAAAACAAAAAAAAAATGTAATTTGTGGTTTTAGTTGTTTTCTGGGAACAAATATAAATATGTTGAAACAAAACAGAAAAGGCAGAATAAGGCAAATGACACTTGACTCAAGATCTCATCCCACTGGCAGATTTTTTCACTTGTTTAAAGAAAAACACATTTTTAATACTGAATATGAGACTAAATGACTTGTTACGATGGAGATGTTTTGCAGTGCAGGGAGTTCAGGTGATTTGTTGTGTCTATTATTTCAAATGTAATGAGGTGTTATTTCATAGACTCCATGCTACAACAATCTACTATTATTACACATCGGGTGAAAATATTACCGCCTACTTCATAAGGTCAAGAAGTATCAATGTTTTCCCAACAATCATCCCTCTCATTTTCATAAATTAGAAATGCATGACAATTAGCAGTGACAGGAACGGCAACAACTTGGCAAAGACTACAGAGAGTGTCGTTTCAGATCTCCTTGACGTTATTTGCTCCGTTTGATTGTCGCTGAGCTCAAATAGCTAGACGCATTCGTCTCATGGATAAATACGCACAGACACAACCCTCCACCCATACCCCGAGGTCAATGTATTGCATGTATCAGATCATAAAGAAGGAGGGCTTTCATACGCCGTGGTCTTGACCCCTTCAGGGACAGTCATGTGTTCCCATTATTTACATCTGCTACATCCCTCTGTAATCTAAAGAACATATGCTGCTTTCATTATGGTTCGTGATATTTGTATCAGCGCACCCAGCAATTAACAAGAGAGGAACAGGGCTGACCGCAACCTCCGGGTATTCCTTTGACGTTAACACCCCCCCTCCACCATCTCTCTCTTTCTCTCACTCCATCCTCTCATCCCCCCCCCACCTCTGTCTCTCTCTTTCTCTATGCATGGGGTCCATTGGAAGTGATTTATCTTAGCGTGAAAAGACTTGTGATGATGCTGAGACAGGAGGCCCCAGGCTCTTGGCATTGAATGCTTCAATGGCGTTTGCATGAAGTTCACAGCCCCGGAGCCACGATAAATGTCAAGTGCAACAAATGTCCTGTAAATAAGACAGAGCACTGCCAAACCCGTAGTCTCCTTATTGACTGCCCGAGCAGAAGGCGATACGTGCATGCATGCGTGTGTGTGTGTGTGAGAGAGAGAGAGAGTGTGTGTGCATGTGCGTGTGTGTATAAACCCCACCTTATTCTCTCCTAGAATAAAAGGCAACAAATCCCGGATTTCATAGACACAGGCTATACTCTCAGAGCGATTACAAGCTCTCCTCTGTGGGTGTTTTATCAGACATCTCCGTGAATGTGAGGAAATGTAGAAGGTGAAGGCCATTACAAATGTGTCATTAGAAACCTGTGTTTCCTGCGCGTTGCATAACGTGCAGACTCTGCCTCCCCTCGAAATCCAAGGGATGGATTTCACTTTTAAAACGACAGTAAACCACCAGGAGATATTATTTTTCCCTTCCTTGACATAGGTTGCTAGTGGCTACTTGAAATCCTCAGTTTTCTCCCTTTCACGCCACCTTTTGCCCTCAAAGTATGAAAATACTATAACTGTGTTTATTAATAATTCATTTTGCTTCATGAAATAACACTTCCAAGTTTTAGATCATGCTCAGTGCTGCCACCCGACGGACTGAGCCCGGCTGGATTCGACTCCGTAGATCAAGGCTTGGATGAATTTAAAACCGCTGCTGCAAGTACAAGGCCCCCGAGCCTTTACGCCACTTTTTCTCTTCTTCGTTTTCCTAAGTAAACTATTCTTTCAACAAAATTCCAGCTGCAATGTGCATAAGACGCTACTGAGCTGTGATATTTGTTGCACAGTAATGCATGGCATTTTAAATCCAGAACATAGTGCACATAGGAGCTGCATCTGTCCCTGTTTTGTGATGGAAACACATACTTTCACCATGTGCTCATCCCTCCTACACAAGCCCGTCTGGCCCGGGTCCAAGAGCCACATGTCGGCCTCAGCTGAAACACACACCATGCCTGTTCTTTTATTAAGGGACACTTTTAGATAATGCCACTAGACACACTTCCCCAGTGTGTGTGTGTGTTAGCATACACAAAGCCACACGCACAAATATCCACACATGGGCAGGAACATACGCATATCACACCCTCATTTAAAAAACGGAGGCATATAAAAACATGCAAAAATTGTTCTTCAAAAGACGACACTCACATACCCAGGGTAGAAGCTGCATTTTCCTTTTTTGTAGCAAAATGACAAGGTGCCTTTATCTAATTCTGAGATGTCATTTGAGGACTTGGCGAAGTCATCTTGGGATTCAAGCGCATACTTCAAAGTATCATTTTATTTGATCAGCCTCCTCTCCCACTTCAGGAATTTCCCTATTGGTTGAAAAGGAGGAATAGAGCTGGAACAGGGATCCATGCTATTAGAGTTATCTGGGGAAGTACAGGCCTGCATATATCACCTCCACTGGTGTCATCCCCACTTGATAAACTGAATTTCCTTGTCAGTGGAGGACACTGAAGGTTACAGCTGAGATTAAAAAGAACAAAACAAGCTCTGCCTCCCAAATGCAATGGCGACACGTTCCACCTGCTGGAACGTTCAAATTATTTTGATAATTCGGGATAGCAGGAGCATGAACCCATTTTCCAATGATCCTTAACAGGAACGTAACAGATTTCTGTGAATTTCAGACTTTCCAATTGAGCAAGAGCATCCAAGCACAGTGACGTGCACCTATTTACTTACATCTAACATAAAATATACACCATGTGGCAATATGCAAACATTTGCCTACATGCACTCAGCTGATTAAACAGACGCATAAATTATCGTTCCTTGTCATTTTTTGATATAGAGGCAGTCGGGTGTCCCTCTCTCTATCGAATTGTCTCGCAAACATCACCAGTACCACTCAGACTTGGCTCTGCCCAGGGAGCATGGCCTGCTATATATCCAACTTCCCCAGCAGTGACCATGAGCTGCATTTGCTCACCAGCTCCAGACACTCGGAGACAATTTATGGGCCTCTGGCTGCGGGCTGATTAGAGCAGTACTTGTAAAACGTATTTTGGCATGTATGCAGGTTTTACTGGAGCTCTCCTTGTCACACATCGCCCATACATCACTATCGAAAGAGAGAGGTGAAACAAGAGCAGGAGAGGGGCGGGGGTGGTGTCAGCGTTGGGGGACGGCATTAATCCTCCAAAGCCTCCATTTTGGAAATGGTCTCCCTCAAACTGTCAACACCTCACATTTTAGTGGGACAAACAGTGGGACAAACAGTGGATGAAGTTTGATAGTGATCCATTAACTTCATTGCCCTTCATTTTCACTTTTAAATGCTGTGGTGTTCTCAGTGTTTACTGTTTGCACAGTGCAGGTTTAATCCTTGGCTTAGAAGATCTGGCCCCCATGTTAATCTATATCTTAAAACCTTCCATACTCTGTTATATAACCCTGCACAGCACATCCACACTACTACTATTTTCAATAATAAAATTGCTGTTAAAATTGCACAAAAGCCCAGACTACATCTCTTGCTCTTCCTCAACAAATATTCTGCAGCTCTTGGCTTCATTTTCTGTTTGGCTAAGCAACACAACAGCCTGTCCAGCCATTTCCTGGCCTCTCTCCAAAACTTGTCTGATCCTCTCAGGAAGTATCCGTGAGGTCTGCTACCTGTCACCTAACTTTCAGCATGATTTGTGACAGCACCGTCTGACCAGAACAATTGCATTAACAAGCGCCGGAAGGCCCTGCCTGTCAGGACCTGCTGATACCATGTGAGATCTTTATTAAATTACAATTATGAGACGACAAATCCTCTCATTGTTCCACCTTATGGACGCTGCTTGGACACGTGCCACTGTCACATGAATGCAGGGTGAGTCATGTCTCAGGGGCTGGTCTCTACGCTGCTGGCGTCTTGTCCACCATAGCACCAAACCTTCTGGGGGAAATATGGATTGGGTACATGTTATGTCCAAGACAATTAGATTTGTAGGAGAAGCGTATTCTTTCTTTAAGAGAATGGACTCTGACAACACTGTTTTGTATTTAATAGTTATGCATCACATACCTTTGGGCTCCTTCAGAGATTAGTTGGCTCATAGTAGTTGCAGACCAGAAACCGGTTTCAAAAGGTGAACAGTTTGCCTCTGTTCAATGTCTATCAGATGCTGCAGCATATGTAGAGTATGATGGAATGAAGGAGAATGTGAACCAGGCCCACACTGAGATAACAGAAGCTGAAATTATTTTAAAAAATATGCAACTGACCACAACAGTTGCAAAGCAAGAATCAATCAAATTTAGGTGAAAATCTGGCCTTTAAATTTTCCCAGTCATTAAATTTTATTTCCTTTTCCAGTTCTGCTTTAAATGGAACTAAATGAAAAAGAAAAATGGCTGAGTTGGGACTTTGTAAATAAAATGACTCACCTGCTCACCTGGCCAATAGACTGTACACAGAAAAGTGACAGAGATTTGTCCTTCCTGCTGTGTAACGTTACCTGAAGTAACCTCATATAATTTAGTTGGCATATAATATAATTTAGTTGGCATATAACTTTAACTCTGGCATGTTAAACAAAAAATGTTAGCATGTTAGCCTCCCTGTCCATCACATTATCTGTAGCATTACAATAGCTGTAGCCACTTCGCTAGCTAGCTCACCTTAGTGAGCCATAATTTCAGCATTTTAATTTCCAAACATAATTATTATGGATTTTGTTTGGTAATAAGAAAGAACCTGCTAAAATACAAAATAGACCTACATAAACAAATAATCATGAATAAAACATTTATCCAAAAATACACTCAGTGAAATATCCTCAAATTACGATTTTTGAGAGACCGTGACTCAACAAGGCGAGGAAGACGAGGTTCATCTTGATACCATTTCATTTCCAAAGCTAGACGCTAGGGTGTTCATTAGCAATACTGTCAAGAAAGTCCACTAGGAAGCAGATAAACAATTACTCTGACCAATCCGCCTTGGTGCATTAGTGTTATTTATGACCCTCGTGTAAATATATAAATTGAGGTGAATAGAAAACCAAGTCGTCTCTTGGGTGTCATTCAAGTCATGCTGGCACGTAGTAATTCACAGATGCAGGAAACTATACAGTCTGCGAATGATTCCTCCCTCTGTGGATAAAATATGCCTGATACTTAGCATGTGCGTAGGCTGAGGCAGTCACATATGCAAAGAAGCAGGAAGTGCTCCTGAAGGATCAATAAAGCATATAGGATTGGGATTTATGATGACGTCCTATTGATCAATTAGGAGCTGACTGTTCAGGGTACTCAGAGATGCCAATGGGTATTATAAGTAAATCAGTGGCTGGACAGAATTACTGTATAGCAGGAGAAAACAAGAGCATTTGGCTCTGACAATTACTATAGCACATTTTCAAAGACAAATGAGTGTAGACAAAGACAAAGTGAGTCTGCTGATGGTGAACGTGACATTATTCTCTCTTTATAAGTTTGTCCGAATCACAGATATTACATTTAGGGGCTATCCCACCACCAGAACCTCCTCAAAAATAAACCTATGTAGCCAAGTGTAATAGTCTATAAAGTTTATGGGCCGCAGCTAGATGTAAAGCCATTCACCTGTCAATGCTGCAAAGTATTTCTGAGTTGGTAAAGCTCTGTGCAATGTCAAAAATGCATGTATGTTAAATATATAACGATAGGTGTACAGAAAAAATAAAACAACAGAAAACCTCTATTATTATGGGCATCACATATCGTGCACACCTTGATTTAAATTCTCCTCTCTGTAAAGCTTAAGAAGTAAAGCTTTTTCGATTTTTAGTCACAGCGTTTCCACCCATCTTCAAGATCATATGAACAAATATCTGAGAGAAGGTAAAAATGAGATACACAGAGGTAGAAACCTCCTTCTGTGACTTCTCTGGGGGAATGGAGTCATTTAGCAGATCTCTCTCCCCGTGCCTATCACTCAAACAGAGCTGCTTTCACCATGCAGCTGATAATCATACATATTCTATGTGCTGGAGCGCCATAAATCTCTGTCCCTGTTTCATCCCTCAGTCATTCATCAATCACGCAGGGAGCAGGATGAAACAGCGTCTGCTCGACAATATATCATATTAGTACCTGGGATGTTTACCAAGATAATGTGAGACAACAGCAGAGGGTGAAATATAGCACCACTGCATTCCTTAAATTAAATCCACTCCTCCTCCCCTTCAGACCACCCTGTGCTATGGGAGTCTGTGTCTCCTGTCTAGAGGAATATGGCTGAGTCCCAAAAGAGTCTCCCCAAGACTTTATGCCCTTCTTTCACCCTTATACGTAACTGGGCTTTCAGAGGAGGCAGGAAGTTAAGCAAATAAAATGAAACATCTTCTCTAGTGTGCTTGACATGGTGTCTAAAAACATAAAGCATAGATAGATAGATAGATCAAGAAAGTGATCAACTTTATTTGTATAGCGTACAAATCAAAGGAAATACAAGAGAGAAAAAAAAATTCCCATTCTGATCCATGACCCCATCTTATCTAATCTTTCAC
This sequence comes from Holocentrus rufus, assembly GCA_900302615.1. Taxonomy (NCBI): domain Eukaryota; kingdom Metazoa; phylum Chordata; class Actinopteri; order Holocentriformes; family Holocentridae; genus Holocentrus; species Holocentrus rufus. The sequence continues at coordinate 10,442 of OMLF01020075.1, forward strand.
TGGTCCTTGATATTCATACAGTCAGTGTCACTTGCAGTGACAAAATACATGCATGCAATAGTGCAATCAGTGAAACAGTTTTTGCCATTAAGCCCCTCCAGGACATTTTTTTTTCTTTTTGGCTGTGAGCAACACATCAGCAGCAGTTTTCTAACCAGCTCAGTTGATGGAGAAGTCAATGAAACCTACATTACACTGTATCTTTTCACACATTAACGACACTTACACTATTGAATTTCTATTGGCACATCCTGAGGGCATGTATTATTCTGAAAATCATTAGCAGCAATTATCTCAGGCTAATGTCTCGTACTTATTCTCCAGCGAGGAGAACGATTGAGTTCTATCAGAAATGTGATCCATGCATCTCAATGAAATTCATTTAAAAAGTGGCCATGTTTAATCCAAAGGTTCAATTTCTGTGTTAACAGTATTTTAAAGTTTAAATGAAGTAGAAGCTGTGCAGTTCCATGTATATTGCACTGCACCTTGTATTTTTCCTCTGGATTTTTAAGATGCACCGGTTTGCCTGTACTGAAGCTTAGACAGGACAATGCAGACTCTGTATGGCACTCTGCTCACACTAGAGGCTCTCTCCCTCTCCAGTATGTATCCCTTTTGAGATTAGAAATCTAATTTGGGGAGATGAATGTATTCTATTCCAGTTTGCTGTGATCGGGAGTGCTGCTGTGCCGAAAACAGCATTGCTTCCCGATTATTGAATTTTTATGGCCAGGTAATTAATTGCAGATTCCCTATTTTGTTCTATTTCTTCCTCTCTGACATTTTAATTTCGACAAAAAGCCACGGTCTCCACGCGGCCCTTCTCTGGAGATCCTAATGGCCTATAAAACATGATGACTTATAGATATGGCAGAGACTTCACTTCGCCAATGATTGTTTGAAACCTTGCTGATCACACAGAATTTAGTCCCCCTCTTGCTTCCTCCCTCCCGCCATCTCATCCCTGCCTTTCCCTCCCAACCTCCTGAATTCATTTCTTGTCAATTAAACTGCAGCTACAGTGTCCCATCTGAAGAATAGGAATCTATCAATGTGTCATCGACCGGGAATTCATTATTGGATGCGGCCTGGTAACTTTTCAAAAGCAGCGTCGAGGCCATTATTCCTTTAAGACGATTGTCATTACTTGACCAGGCAGGCGAGCGTCCTTGGCTTGCATTGCATGCGCTGCATTTAAGGGCAGGGGGGAATCAATCGTAGCGGAGGGTGACAGATGCTATATCTCAAGGCAGACAGGTTTGAATGCTTATATCAAATCAGAATCCTTTGCTGGCACAGTGAACATTAGTTACTCTGGTGTCAGGAGCACATGTAGGCCACAGCCAGCCAGCCAGGGACAAAGAGAGGGAGGGCGGTCTGTTATTTTATGCAGCGCTGCTGAAATCTGCTAAGTTATTGATGGCTTACTGCAAAATATGATTCTCCTCTTTGCCTAATGAAGACTTATTTAATGACTTCATTTGCACACCTTTTTGTACTCTTTTTCTTTTTTCTTCCTCTTCTAACAAAGCTCCGGCTTTATTTTCATGATGTAATTAGCAGCTGCTGGCAAATCCACATTTGAAAAAGATAAATTCCCAAACTGGGGAAATACATGGTAAAATAGGCTACTGCATGTTGCAATGCAAATTCAGCAAATACTGCTTCGCTAAACTATAACCATTTACTCACTGCTAAGACGGCTATGGCTCATTACATTAGGCACTGAACAGACAGTATTAGCATTTACAAATAGACTCTCCATTACAGTAAGATACAGATGAGGGGTTGATTCGAATAAGTCTGGTCCTTGGCTTAAACACTAATCTTTCTTTTGCTTCGTGTTACTCTAATATATGCCCTCAGGAGATCTATCCAAGACTGTTTATTTATCATCGCCCCTTTGCTTCTCGCCTCTTTCGGCTGTCCCCTCGTCATGGCACTCTTTTCTGCTGTGTAAGCACAAGTCCACACAACATATCACTCCTGAAGTGTACCCCCTCCTAACCTTCAAGAGTTCTCCCCACACAATCTCCACGGCTCTGTAATGGCTGATGCAGTTACCATATTTCAACCCTAATTGGGTCGCAGCTACAGAGCCAATTTGGGAGGGTAGTTTGGAAGAGAGTTCCTCTGTGACATTGTTAGGCATTGGGATGTGTTCCGTGTTGCCAGGTGTGGATGGTAATTGCCGCTGAATGAAAAGAGCACCTAAGAAGTGGAGGACCACTGTGGTTTGTTGGGGTGTGAGGGCGCTTTATCCACAACAGTGCTTCCCTCTGTCTCTGCTCAATAAGTCAATACAGACAAGATGAGATTGGGTGACTTGTCTTGTTTACATCTCTTAGGTTTGTGTTGGGGAGCTCTGTTGCCCAGAGAGAACAGTGTTCGTTTTATGCAACAAAGTCGTGCACTCATCAAAATGACACATTACTTACCAAGTAACTGCCGTGTTCTATTTTCTACCTTCATCTTGTTTTCTTCTGTGTTGCAAATGTGATATCAGCTCCGTGAAACATTGCTCAGAGATGAAGATGTGTCTTGCTGTCTGACCTTCCACGCAGCTCCTCAGAGCCAGGATCTATGGCAGCCATTTTCTCTCCAGCCAGTCATGAAGAAGCAAGAGATGTAAATGTCAGTCTGTGTCTCCTTAACACTCAATAAAGGCCTGGGATTGGGCCCTCCGCTCCGCCAGTCGATTGGCCATCTAATGAGGAGAGGCCTTACCATAACTCTACAAGATTCACTACTGTTTGTGTTTCACCAGAGGCCCTAGCACAGTAATAATTCCAAGTGGATAAATGTTTTCCCGATAACAAGCTGAAATAACCTGTCGGGCTGAAGTTGATGTAGACAAGAAGAATCACACAATTAGCGATCAGTGGGGATTTATCCTGGTAGCAGGAGACATGAGGAAGGAGGAGCTTTGTCCTTTTCTCTGTCTGGCAAGTATCAGGGCTACCTCGCTCAGATGCTCTATTTCTTCTGTATTTCCTCAACCTGTGCGCCATCAGTCACCGGCTTTACCTTTGCAGCAGCCCTCTGTGTTTTTACCTCTAAATGTCCCCTCGCACTAGCATTTAGCTTGTTAATGTAATTGAAGTCACTCGGAGGGAAGGTGTTATGGATGGTGCTCTTGCAATGAGACACTGCTCCCTAATCTCCGTTTATCTGCGGGCTACTTCCTGCCCTGGAACCCAGAGGTAGCATGGAAGTCAATTTAGATTTGTTGAATAGATAATAATGAGAAAGATTTCAAAGAGAGGGCATCACTCATTACAAATGATGCTAATGCTTCAAACCCCAATTGTTTATGCAAAAGTAGACAAAACGGTTCTTTATTATCTGGTATCTTTATTACAGCTTATCTGATCTTTTAATGAATGTGTTAATTAACCTGATTAATTGACTGCAATAATTTGAGATAAAAGGTATGCTCACCTATTCTTAAAAAGACAGAGATTCCATTAGATCACCTCACAGTGTTGCAAGGTGCTCTAAAGTTGATTAATAACAACCAATTTCAACATAAAAAGGTAGGACCACTGTGGCTATTGTAATTAACCTTTAAGTGTGATGGACTTTACCATATATTGCCCATTTCTATTACTGACCTACATATATCATACCACAATATGAAGCCATTCATTGCATCCAAGGCCTCCCAGAAGCCTGAGCATGCTATGTGTGTGATGACATCATATTCCCGTGGGACTGTGAATTATCCTGTTTTCGCCAGATCTCTCACATGCATTTTCTCTGCTGCTCTTGCACAAATGTATCATTTAAACCATTACCAGCACCTAGCTCTTTCATTAGAATGAACTATATCATCCCCTCCCCTGAGACCCCCGCAAGCCACTAGACTGTGAGAATACATTTCAGCGAGGGGGAATATTGAAGGCGGCAACATGCCTAGGTAAAGTATTACTTAATTTATACTGCTAATGTATAACATTGATTCTCTGTGGGGAAAATAAAGGACAACATATTTTCGGAGCCCACATCATTAAGGTTTAATAATTTAGACCCAGTTAGCGTGATAATAAATATACTGAGGGAACTTAAGTGGGGGTTTTGGTGATGAATGCAATTAGAAAACATTGCACTTACATAGAAGAGTAATATGAATGGGGTGTAGAAATTAATTGGAGTTGGAGCAATGGTATCGCCTGCAGTGTTTTATGGGAAGGATAAAAAACACCCTATTTTTTCCAAGAGCTCTATCCAGAATACTAACTACCCTCTGCATCCAGGCTTTCCCTGTCAATATATACATACCTAACAAATGACTTGGTTAAAAATGGGTACCTGCTTGCTCTGTTTTCCAAATGTAGCTTTGCGTTCGAGAATTAACAGACATCCACTGTGATAATGTGCATTTGGAATTCTTGTGAAGCGTTTCATTTTATTGCTCGTTTGGAGGCAGGGCTCCATACATTATCCATAGTGGTTTCAGCAGGTCATTAGCAGGGGAATAATGGGATAACAGAGATTAGTGCTGCATATACATTTCTTGAGATTCATCTGCTCCAGAAGTATTAGCAGGGCTGTATGATAGCGCTCAAACTATTCATTTTCTTGCACGGTTACAATTCCCTGTAATGAAGGCATAGAGAAAAATGTCAAGCACCCAAGGAAGATATTTTACCATTTATTCAATTATCATCATTTTTTAAAATACAAGGCTTATGGTGTCAAACCTAGCTTGAAAATAACAGACTAAGAAGACATGGTATAACAATAAAGTTTGTAAGGAGACATGTTTTTGAGGGATTATTTCCTGGCGGAGACATCCATTTCTTCCAGTGGGCGTGAAGTGATTGACAGTAAGCAGAGCATAACGTATTGCATGCACTGATAGGAAAACACTCAACTCAGGCTCAGTAAAATCATAATAAAACAGACAAACTGACAAGAGCAAATTAAGGCCTAATGTTTACTATGATGGATTATCTAGCTCGGGCAATTTTCAAGGAAGTTTGTTTTCATACCGCGCAGGACTGAATGGCAGCAAATGGCTTCTTGTGAAGTTTGGAAAACGAGTCCTAATATTTTCAATTACACTGTCCATGCGCAAAATATTTGGAATATTGTAAATGAGGGGCAACATAGATGATTGACACAAATGTAAAGACTGGAAATTTTATCATTTAAAGTGGTAATCCATAAGATCTGATTTATTTTGGCGTCGTCTTTGGTGCTAAGCTGTTCACGCTGTGGTGTTTTTTCTGCTGCACCTCTCAGAGATCATGTGTCCGTCAAACAGCGTGGCCAGTACCATGATGTGTACAGTCTTTTTCATAGGATACCTGCTGCTGATGAAGCTTGACACTGCGTTGGTGTGGCTTGTTGTGTGTTCATGCATTGTAGCTATCACTGGTAATGCTAACTAAAATTATTTTTCTATTTATTCCAGACAAAAAGCTAATGGTTTTGGGCTGAATCACTATTGTGGTATTTCACTCAGCAATAGAGTACAGCAACATTTATTTATAAAAATGTTGTGGACAATTAGGCCTCTTTATGTAAAATGGATATTTTCAGCCTAATGTTATCTGAAGCATACTGTACATACAAGGATGCATACATCCAAATAACTGCTCCTGAAATTCACTTTACTTACTGACTAGTTTACACAAAATAAACTCTTCCACAAGACTTAGGTGTGTTTAATGATATTCTTTTTTCTTTTTTTCTTTTTTACACTGACAGTGCTCAAGTCAAAGACCTTGCACCTCTGAAAAAGGTGGAGTGGCTGCAGCTTTTTAAAGAGCTTTCCCAGAGCTAGTTTTTACACCCCACCAAAAGATTAATAGTGTGCCGCCCTTGAAAAATGAAAATCAAAGGTATCAAAAAGCTCCCAGGGATTAGGGCAGGGGAGTCTGATATCAAGCCCAGGTTTACTCTTTATGATGTCATTTTCTTTTTATGGAGGAAGCAGGGGGTGAAAGCTCAAGGCAGATATGGGATCCAGGTTTGGGGGTAATCTCCTATATACTGCAGTGCATAAATCTGCTCCACTGATCTCCAAAATCATGCTTCTATTGACAAGAGCGAGTCTCTCTTTTTGAAAAGTGATAACTACATAGGCCAGTCCTACTAAACATTTATGGATGTCGTTCCTGCCTTGGCGTGGGCCCCCTGCTCTCTAATAGCTTTTAGCGTCACGTAACACTCCTATGTGTGAGTGAATGCACAAATGTGTCTGAGACCCTGCTGAGTAAGTTTACGCTGGCCGTTAATCATCCCGCGGGCCAGCTGGCTGCAGCCACGGGGCAGGTGGGGCTGTCAGGTTGGCAGCCCCGGTCATGCAGCACCGAAACCAGACCCCTCAGGGACGACCATGCCCCTGGTATCTCTCTGGTCCCACGTCAACTGGTGCTTACCAAGTGCTATTTTGACTGATACTTTAGATAACAGTTCAGCGTGTTGAACTCGCCCGAGAGCAGTAAATAAATCCTAATAAATAGACACATAAAACTAGAAAAGGCGACATGATGTTTTTATTTTGTCTCCGGTTTCAGAACAGTCATTAGGTGGATTAATTCAGCTCGTGTAAATGGAGATTGTCCCCTTATAAATATGGGTTAGGGTGCTGTATTTGAAGATACCGTAATGAACACCAGATTAATTGCAGATGCAGATGAAATTGTTTGGGACTAACAAGTTACAAATCCAGTGTATTTACTCAGTAAAGACTTTCTGCATATTAAGAGCCTTAGCAGCTCTCGGTTCACAAGGATCAATGACGAGAGCAACATCAACAGCCAATTTACCGTCACAGGCAAGCACAGACACTCACGTCTGACTTTAAACCATCAACCCATGACACTCTGGGAGATTCCTCACCTAAAGGTCCCTCTCCCAAGCCCTCTGACATCTAACTAGCCGCTTGATGGACAGAGTGGGATGAAGAGCGATTAGCATTTTCCACTGTAAGTTAACACTGAGGAGAGAAACTGCCATGTGAGTGCTGCTGGGCCTGTACTTCCATCCATCGCCCTGAAGTGGCTCTGACAGCCAAGCATCTGCGCCCCGAGGAGCTGACAAGTGTCCTGTGAACCAGTGAACCACAGAGGAATGCTGGGACCCCGGATTAGCACCCCGGCCCAGGATGAAGATGTTCCATTTTTTTTTTCTTTTGGTGGTTTGGTCGTTCAAAGACACGGGACATGGGCCATTGGGTTCAAGTGACATTAGTTAGACCAGTGGTTCTCAAACTGAGGGTCGGGAGCCCATGGGGGGTCGTGAGATGATTCTGGGGGGGTCGCAAGATGATTATGACATAGGAAAACACTATGCCATAGCCAAGTATTATCAGGTGTATTTTTCATATCTTTTCTCCTTTTGTGAATGTTTTCCTGTGAAATACTGAGTAAGTTAAAAAAAAAATGAGGCGTCCTTTGTTAAGTAAATAAATAAAACAACCTGAAAATGGAGCCATTCTCCAGTTGGACTCATCACTGGTCTGCATATGCAGCCTGTGAGGTGGGCCACGAGTGGGCGTTGCTTTGTTTTAAGGGGTCACAAGCGAAAAAGTTTGAGAACCACTGAGTTAGACAATGCTCCAAATCAAGAGTACCATAAATATATTTATGCATTTATTTAATTGTTCATTCATTCATCTATCTATCTATCTTATTTATTTATTTACTTTTTTTTCCAGATCTAAATATTGCTTTGCTTGTGTGGGAGCAGTCAAACTGTAACCTTAAAGTCTCTTACCCACAGCTCAAAAATTGTACCACATGAAAGTGAAAACACATTTCAGCTTCAACTGGTTTTGCTAATAGATTTTGCCTGGTAGCTCTTTAGGGACTCTGCTATTTCTGTCTATTAAGTTTTGAGGATTGCCTGGACTGTTATAAGTTTATTAGAGACCATATTAGTCATCAGAGGCTGTGTGTTTTCCAGCCAGTTGAGTACAGTGGGTGAGTGCCAAAGTCCAGGGCTTGGCTATCATATATCAGCTCATCCCTCACCAGCATCTAGCCTTCTTTGATGAATTATTTCTGAATGCTGATCCTGCTATCACAATGGATTTGCATAGATTAGTACAGCCAAAGCAAAGTGGGTTCTTGGAGCCGGGCGAAATGTGAGAACTTCCTTATACTGCTATAGTCGCTTGTGTGTTTCTTTTACCCGTTCCCACCTGTTATGTGCATTTAGCAGAATATATATACACAGGTTTACACTAGCACAACCGCTCCCCCACCCCACACACACACAGACACACATACACTAATTTGTAGTTGGATTTGAACGATGCTACAAATCTCTTTCAAAAGACAAAAGATGATCAAAATCCATGAACTCGCTCCAGTGTGCTCGGGGCAGATTGGTACAGTTTATAAACAGCTCAAAAACAAACCAGCTTGGCCTTTCTTGAGTTTCACACAGCCATCAAACTGTCAGGCCCGGGAACAGCCAGCCACAGCCCTCCAGTGTTTCCTCATCTCTCGCTGGGACAGTAAATTCTCCAAAGAGCAAAGCCCTCTTTACTGCTGTCTTTTAGTGTTACACTGACAGCTATCACGGCCCCGTTCCTTCTCTCAACTTAAATGCAGGTAATGGCTGCTCTTATGAACCTTAAAGAGACATATTAATTAAAAAGCCAAGCGTGATATGTGACACTTTTATTTTTGGAAATCACTGTAGTTTCAGTTCAGAACAGGTTTAAAGAGTCTTCAGTGAATGCTGTGTGAAAAAAAATATCACAGGATTTGGACATCTACTCTGCACACACTCTGCCCCTTTACCCTCATTTCAACACGAATTCTGTGTGACTCACAACTCTGATAACTCAGCCTGGTCTTGATATTATCTCCTGAGAGCAGTTTCTCTGTGAAAGTTGCTGTGAAATTTGTGATCCCGTATAATGAGAGTTGAGGGCGCCACAAGAAATCACAATCATAAAGGAGGCTGGTGTATATTCTATTGATAGCATGCACACATATCCATGTTCATGCACATGTCTGCTTCCAGATTTTGGTTTCGTGCCGGATTCCTCTGGGCAAGATTTCTGAAAACGCCAGTGACAACATGTCCTGCTTGGCCTTTAAGACCTGCATAAGTGGCGCTGTGCTGAGGCCAGCCGGGTATTAATAGCTGGCATGGGAAAACGTAAATTATTGCTCTCTTACCAAAAATGTCATTCAGTCCCTGCCTCTACTTGTCAGGCTTGTCCTCCTGAAGAGCTCGGTAAATCAAACCATATGTTCCGCCCCGGGATAAAGCCCAAATGCACAGGCTCAGCAATCACAAAATCAACTTATCAATCAAACATCCAAACCTTCCAGTGCGAGTCGAGCTAGAACTGCTTCTCCAAAGGGAGCTGTGTCCTCCGTGCCAGTCTGAATTTGGCTGCCTTCTCTCTCCAGCAGAGACATCTTTTGTCTCTGAGGCGTTCATTAGCTGCCATGTCTTGTTGACCAGCCCGTGACAGCACCAGCGTTAAAACGAGATATCAAGGGCCTATTTTGAGCTGTGATGACCCGGAGACCAGCTGAGGATGATGGGAAAAGTGTAGGGGATGGGACAGGCAGAGTGCGAACATGAGATCACCGTGCGACATGCGTGGCCTCAGGCGCAATTCGCACCGTGGGGCAGCGGTGATTACACTGGCAACCCAACCTGATGCACCGGAAGCTTCATGCATAGTTGAGAGTGCACTTCAACTCAAATCAATCAAGTCTGTATATTTCATGAAATTGGAAAGTAGTCGATTGTGTTAATGAGCACAGTTTGTTTACAGCTGGAGACCGTTCTTTGCAGCTGCTAATAGCAACTGTGATGATAAAAGTTAAAAGTTAAGAGTTAAAAGAGAATATTGTTTTCATTGAGAGTAATAGGGAATTTACTACAGCCTATGTCTAGTTTACGTTCCCCCAAATCATTTTTCAATGCTGCATTTGCTAAGGCTTTTTTTAAGCATTTGGCATCCTAGTTTTAAATTTACAGGTGGCCCAGCTTTCAAAGACACTCCAAAAAAAAAACAAAAAAAACATGGATCCTACAATAAAGTCTTTAAAGCAACATCTTTTAGAGGGATTATTTCCTGAAAGAGTCCATTTTTTACTGTGTATGTCAGGTGATTGACAATAAGCAGAGCGTAACGTAATGCGCTGATTTCAAAACACTCAACTCTGGCACAATGAAATAAAACAATATAATAAAACAAAGAAACTTTGACAAAACCAAATCAAGGCTTCCTGTTTACTGTGATGGATTATCTACCTTGGGCAATTTTCATGTCGGCGGAGGTTGTTTTTCATAATGTACAATAATGAATGGCAGCAGATGGCTTCCTCTGAAGAGAGGAAAACAAGGGCTGATATCTCCAGCTAGACTGACCGAGTGTTGACAAACCAGGAATAATGTGAAGCAGAACTAACTAAAATTGAACCTATGACTCGGCATATAAAACATGTATTACTCAGCTTAATCCAAAATGACTGCTTTCAAAACAAAGTGACATAAAAAAAACACTGAATTCGCTTATTTTCTGTTTTAGTGTTTTGATTATTGACCAACGAAGAAATGCCAAGGGAAACAGACTCTTCCTTTTATCCCTCTGATGAGTTTGCGGTTGGTCATATTCACGTCTGAGGCTGATTCCATTGGTAGATCCAGCAAGGAGGTCAAGACGGTTAAAATCTGTACAGTATCCCAATAGAGCTTCTTCTCCCTTTAAAGTGTTTCAGAGCAGCCAAATAGGATCTGGTCTGTGGGAACTGAGGAGGTCTTTTTAAAGGCAGTTAGCACTGATGATGCCCAGGGGGATTGTTTGCCTAAATATGATTTAGTGATAAATGAACTCAAATGTGTCGTTGTCCTCCACTCCGTATGTAAATCCTCCAGGCATCACTGGTGAAGCGGTCACGAGGATAGGAACGGATTCCCCCGCTGGCCTGTGAACATCTGCTGGGCCATTTAGCCAGCTAACAGATCAGCTTGGAAAAAAAAAAGGGAGGGAGGGAGAGAGAGAGAGAGAGAGAGAGAGAGAGAGAGAGCAGAGGAAGTGCAGGTGTTCCTGGTCAGAGCCAGAAGACATCAAACCCAAGGCCCAGTCCAAATCCACCAGGGCACACACTGAATGACTCACGGCCTCTCACAGATAATAAAACAAGCATAAAGTTTGCTTAAGGTACAGGTGGGGGTATTTCGCACCATACTCAAGAGAGACCAGGCACCAGCCCTGTACAGGGAGAAAGGTAATTGGATGCAGATGGGAGGAGGTAAATGAAAGAATTTTGAGAATATCTCTGTGGAATACCTAATGGGGACAGGACAGAAAAGGAAATTAAAAATTATTCGAAGCAGATGGACTGTTCTTTGAGTTTTTCAGGGAAATTTATTAGTGCCGTGAAAGAAATGTGTCTGTTTATTTTGTGCTGCCATGAAATGAATGGCCTGCTGAGTTGTGCTTGTGGTAGTTTATGACTGCCTGGCCATTATTCATAATTTAGAACGTATTTGTTATCGATTCGTGATTTAGCGTGATTTATTGGTGCCTGTCAGATTTCATTCAAAACTCCACCAGTTTTATTTCAGCACCAGGCCCAGAGTTTATGAAAAATATAAACAACAAAGTTGGACGATATGTGGATACAGTTTCATTTGTGCGTCATTACATAATAGCCTTGGCTGGATTCAAGGAGTGCCTCAGTGTAATTCATTTGTTCCTGTTGTTTCCTTATTGCCAACAACAATAAAATGAAATGTTCTAGAATACAATATCAGTCAAGAAACACTCCATAACGGAAAAGGTGATGGGAAAACGTCGAAATCCCTCCGACTTCAGACACTGCTCTAAAGTTCATCGTGCTCAGGTAGGAACATAATATTAACAATTGATCAGGAACAGCAGTTATGTATTATGAGTCTGTATCCCAAGAGGATTTGTTAGGAAGCTGTTTTGTTCCTGCAGCAAGCGTCATTAAATTTACTGGCTCTAGACTTCTGAGAACATAAAGGTTAGCGTTCATATTAACCTAACACATGGTTCATATTTGAAAGAAATATCTCAAGATTAAAAGCCTCACAATATAAGCGGGTCAGCTCAATCCATCACAATTTTATGCATTCTGTTGTAAATTTAGCCATACTTATAAGTTAACCTTTAATTCCTCCAACATGACTGTTAGAGCACAATTTCCATCATATTCGCTGTCACATACATTCTACTTTGCTGCACTTGTGAAGATTAAATACAATTACGATATAACATAAGCAGGTATACAGGCTCACGGTAAACACACTTTTGCACTATGTTGTATTAGTTACTATTATAACAGTCTGGCACTATTCTTTACTGTAAGATTATAACAGTGTTTTATAAAAGTGCTGCTTCCCTCTTTTTCAAAGTTGATCATAGTCAGCCAATATTTCAGTTTCAAGATTATATCTATGCTGCGTTTATTTCAACTGGGAATTCGGAATCTCTTACTTGCATATTTCAACCCGTGAGAACCTCTGCATTTTTCTCCAAATACCAAAGGTGCATGCAGCAGTACTTGCTTTTGTAAAAAATAAACAATATTATATTCATTCAATTCTTCCTATAAACAACATAAGGCTGTTTGCTTTCCGCCATTTTTCTATACTTTGACTTCACTTGAATTGAAACCAGGGTTTTGAAATGATACCAGATGTCCAACTTGTAATTCTGAGTTGGATGACCAATAAGTTATATTTATTTATTTATTTATTATTGATTCATTTTCACAAGTCTGAGTTTGTTTTTAACCATTTCCAAGCTGCAATGAGCGCAGCACGAGAACCCAGCATAAATTGTGAGCCTTGAATGCAGCAACGTATCACAGAGCTGTGTAAGGACCCCATGAAGGGTTTGTAGTATCAAACCCATGTAACCCTCCAAGACTTCTCATTTCTTCACAGAAAAAAAAATGCACACACACACACACACACACACACACACACACAGACATAACCAATGAGAGAAAGTGAGACAGAGCTCCTGTCTCATTCTGAATCATTCGCCTCCTCTCCATATGTGCCCCTCGGAGCTGCAGGCCAAGAAGGGAGATGTGCTGTGAGAATTGTGAGAACAAAAACAATTCTCACCTTGAGATAAACAAGAGACATCGCCGGGGCCTGCTTCCTTCCTGTTGTGCTCAACAAACAGCTCCATCCTGGACAACAAGGAGCGGTGGAGTTCACCCACTGTCATTATACATAAAGAACCAGATCCGGTGAGTCTTGGAGAGGCAGTGTGTGATGGGATTTGACGTCTGTAGGCGTTTATGAAGAAAGAAAAAGTTGGAATCAATAGAACAAATAGGACAGATAGGCACGAGGCACGAATCAAAGAAAGAGAAAAAAAAACATAAAATTTGTTTGCATACTTAAAGGGAAGCTTTGTTCCCTTATAATACAGCAAAACCATTATTTTTTATTTTATTTATTTATTTATTTATCTATTTTTTGCAAGGGTTGGTGAAGAGCTAAATGTCGCGTAGCCTGAAATGGAAACGTTCCAGGAAACAATTAGCGCTCCACTCGACGGTGGGAAATGTTATCAGCATCAAATTAATTTAGGTGAATGTAAGCATATAGATAGGTGCGGCCCGCTGGTTTGACTCGTGTGATTATTTTCGCGCAGTAAGCAGACACACCATCGCGCCACTGGACCATGCATGCTTCGTCTGGATCTAAACCCAAGCTGTACCTTTCAAGTCTCAGATCAGCACGGCTGAAGAAAACAAACAAAACCCCTCCTGACAGCTCAAAAGCCTTTCTGTGTCTGTCTGAGGTTTCTGACGCTCCACAAACTGACACATGGTAGAGGAAACAATTGCTTCATTAGTAAGAGGTGAGATACTTTCAAAAAGAGCCTGTTCGGTGTGCTGAGAGGGAATTAATAGGCTTCGGATTGTTGCTTCAACTGAAGTAAATTAAGTTCATGGCTGACAAAATCATTTGGCGATAGAGCTGTCTCTCTGTATTTTATAGGTTTCTGGCAATACTGAAGACAAGGGCAGCGAGCCATTATGCACAGACTGACCCCCATTAGAACATAAAATAATGAAAATTAGTTTAATTGAGGGTAAAGCACAGGAGAAGTGTTAAATCAAAATGTATAAATCCAATCAAACAAATCATATCGTTACTTTGATATTCAGAGTATTTATTTTTTGGGTAATTATCATAATGCAATAATTAGCAATAATTTGTTATCTGCGTCAATGGAAGCTCAAATAAGTCTGGGACCATTAGTTCTAATTTGTATTTGTCAAAAAGCACAGATACACACCAGTAAATTATAATGTGGGTTGACAACAGCAACTTTTCAATGGTAAGTTTTGCATGAATTTTTGCTCGTTGGGTGAACTATAGTAGTGCATGAGTTACAACGTCTGATTGCATGCATTAAAATATTTTATCCTTTGTATATGATAACATACAGTTGTTGAAACTTGGCTTAAGATGCACGTGAGAAGGTTGGATTCCACTGAGAGGACACCGAGCAAGTCAAGAGTTGTTATTAAAATCCCATCTGCACTCACCCCTCCCCCTCCCCCACCTATCCCATAATGAAGGAGAAGCTTGCTATAATTGAATTGGCATGTCAGCAGGAGTCCAGGGCTTTGTCGTTGTAATGGATGCCAACATACTTAACCCCACCATTTTAGACATTAGCTTCCACCACTGGAGCTCCGGAGAGGGCTGGGTCTGGAAACACTTTTCTTACCCAGTCCACTTATAGTCTTTCTCTCTCTCTCTCTCTCTCCCCTTCCCTCCCTCCTTTACCCCTCAAACACTTGGCAGGGAGGGAGATCTTGTGATCATATCAGCTTTTGTTTCACACTCACCGTGCCCGGATGGGTTTCATTTTCTGAGAAGTTCAAGATGTGGTGAGGACAAAGGGAGAAAGGGAACGAGACAGAGAGACAGAGACAGAGGAAGAGAGAGACAGAGCGAGTGTCAAGGTGAGAGGGAAGAGAAAGAGGAGAACAAGTATGTTTAAACTGAGGGTGTAATGTAGTCAGGATGGAATCTGTCACTCAGCTTATTGCATGTTGATGACTCAGGGTAGTTTCAGCTGTAAGCAGCTCCTGATTTATGGACAGTCAGTGAACTCCTGCGGGCAGCGAGGCAGGGAGGGGAGGGAGATCACAGCCCCACAACCGCAACAGGGCCTCCTTTTTTTGGCAGAGAGAGAGAGAGAGAGAGAGAGAGAGAGGGAGAGAGAGAGAGAGAGAGGAGGCAGGGCCTGCATTTTTCCCCATCATGCCAAACTGCTTTGCACGGCAATTAGCTGTGTCCTCATTTAGTCTGCCCCGTCCCAAAGGGTAATGAAAGTCATACATCATCTTCAGGGTCTGCTAATTATCCAGCTCAGTTGCAGGTAAGCTTTGTAACCATGAGAAGGCCCTGTCGCCCTGATATTTATTGCTCTTCCAATAAGCGGGTAAAAAATACTCTCTTGAAAGGTTGCCTGTACCCTGTGCCTCACATCCTTGACATACCTTTTCGCAAATGTGCTAGTCAAAGGGGAAATGTCTTCATTCCACATAAATCATCTCTTCTGGTGCGGCAACAAAATGTTCGGCCAGAACTGTGCGCAAGTGCTGGAAACTGGAGAACATAAACATTTTGGGGGTCAGCTTGTCTGTGTTGATTTACATGCAAATGGCTAATGGAGGAAACACAAGTGAAATACTGTACTCAGAAAAGACATGGCTTGGGGAATTTGCCCACTTCTGCTGTCTCAGTCCATAATGTTGAGAGACATGCACTTGTTTGAAATATCACACAAAGGGTGTTGGATTATTGTACCGGGTAATTTATAGTATCTTTGTTTTAAAAGCAGTAATATTAAATATACTTATTTGTAGGGCTGAGCGACACTGACACAATCAAATATCACCATATCTTTGACCAAATACCTCAATATCAATATTGTTGTTTGATAAACAATCATTATTAATGGCGATATGATCCCTAATCATGTAGAACCAAAATAAACAAATAAACAAAACAGCTAAAATAGTCCAAAAATTTCCGAAAATTGCATCCTTTTACTGTCTTACAGCCCTTAAAACCAGTAAAAGACAATACTTATGCCTTATCATATTATTATGATATCCAAAATCACAGACCTAGGTCTGGTCTCATATCACAATATTGATGTAATATCAATATAATGCCCAGCTCTATGTATTAAAGCACAATAATGAATATACAGTACATAGTTAAACCATTTTGGCCTTAGACTAATAAAAAAAATCCTTATTTAACACACAATATTTTACACACCTTAGTAAAGTTGAATAAATGAGAAATATAAATACATTATCCACACTGATTTGCATTACCATTTGATTTTCTTTCTGCAAAGGTACAGTGCGCTTGTTCAAATGCAAGGGACACAGTGAAATATTCACAGTGCATGGCTGGCTCCAGCATGCCTGAAGGGCATCATTAGTCCTCAAAGCCATACCCAGAATTTGAGAAATATTTTCAGAGCAACCTCTCAAAAGCTGAACTTACACGGTATTTTTCACAGAAAAAAAAAAAAAAAAAAAATTCGATCATATACAATCAGTCTACTCTTGGCACAAGACAGAGATGGTATGACTCTCCAAGAAAGAAAAACAAGAGCCGGCGAGGGCGAGGTTAATGAAAAGTGAATGGAAGGCAGATATTTCACTCCACCCCTGGCTAAGACGACACTATAAATCCCATGTGATGCCCCGACATGTTTAGACGTTTAGACCCACATCCACTGTCACCTCCATACGCAGCGATAGGGAGTCGGTTTTGGTCCACTGATTGTGGCCCTCATTCCTCCCTCCCTTTTCCGCTGTCATTCTCACCCCTGCCACCTCATTCGCCTTGAGCCCGGCAGCCAGTGCAGTCTGGGTATTGGAGTCTGGAGAGCGAGGGGTGAGAGCTAGAGGCAGAGAGGAGACTAATTGTCAAGGTTATGCCTCGGAAGATGATTGATGCCAGGCTGGGCTTTCCTGTCAGCCTGTCAGGAGGCAGGAATGTTTAATGTTCTCATTATTGGTTACGCTGTTGTGTATATTTCTCTGTCAGCGCCGCCGAGCCATCTGAACTGCCAAAGCACTTCAAAGGCCTGCAGGTCATTTATCTTCCCCTGACGCTCCCAATGCTCAGCCTCAGCTGAGTGCCAGTGATTTGTTATGACTTGAGAGCTGGCTGACAGACAGGTCCTCTGTAAGGAGGGGGAAAAAAGGAATCCTTTTTGTCACACTGTGAAAACATCAATGTTCCCGTAATGGGCTACAACTGTCAGCGGAGGCCAGCACCTGACAGTTGTGTGGCCTCACTAATTTGCAGTCCCGGTGACTTGCACTCTTCCCAGTTTAGATTTGGTTGTGGTGTCACATACAAACAGGCCACCATCTGTTGTTCGCCGCCGTAGGGAGGGCGGAGGAGAACAGGGATGGCTATGCTAATTGAAGACGCCTCGTCATTTCGTATTAATCATCAAGCCTACATATCCTTTCTTTTGAAGTCGGGGCTGAGATGAATAAAAAAAAAAAATGACTCACTCTCACGAAGACAGAGAGGAAGATATGGCTCAGGAACGCTGTCCAGAACATGGGTGAAAATAGAGCGAAGGAAGGGAGAGAGAGGATAAGAGATAGGGGAAGGAGGTAGGGAGGG
>OMLF01020077.1:0-11708 GCA_900302615.1 Holocentrus rufus
ACAGACTAATTAGATTAATTTTGCTCACCAATTTCATAACTTAGCCCATATTTGGGGATAATAAATTAAGATTTTTGGGGAGTTTCTTTCAAAATAAGACTTCCCTTGTCAACACAGTGACACCCACTCTACCACTGTTTCCCTGTAAAATTGATATATAGCATTTTTTCATTTATAGTTTCCAATATGTAAGTGCACCCCAGCCTCAGTTTATCCCACTCTGCTTACTCTCCTCTGAAGGTTACAAGTGACACACACAGGACAGATCTCAGGATCACATCATCTCCAATGGATTACCAAACTCAGTCTCCATCCTTGCCCTTTTCTGATGATGGACAGGAGACTGTGCCAGACTCAGAACTAGTCCCACATTCTAATGAGGGCCAAGAAAACACATCAGACCAACCACATGAATATGCACTGCAAGGAGAACCACACACAGTGCTAGAAGTCCTGCAGGTACCAGCAGAACTTTCCTCCAGGACGAGCCAAGAAATCACCAAATGTGTCAAACAACCACACCCATCGGAGCCCCATCAGGTGAGGGGTGAATCACAGCTGCATTGCACATCTGCAGAAACACCCCAGAGGACAGATAAGTCTGAGAAGGGGGAATCGGGCCCAAACCAGCTTTCAACACAATGTCCGGTCCCAGCTGGAGAGCCGGTCCCAACCGAACAGACGTCTTCACCTGACCCAACACAGGACCAAGACCCAGGATTGGCTGCAGTGGTGTCAGGATCTCTCTCCATGCTCCTGGAAGAGCATCTTGTCCCAGGACCTCTGCAAACCGCACATCAGGGGAGCAAGGAAGCCCTGCAGGACCCATCTCACTTCAGTATCCAGCTACAGCACCCTATCCCAAACCAGCCATCCACAGAGGTGCCACCACACACAAAGCCCATTCCTCAACTAAAACCATACACATCTAGACCCAGTCAACCCTACATTCACCCATCATGCACTAGTACAACCCTCAATGCAAAGCCAAACCAATGGGAGCTGGTTGAGCGTCAGCAGACTCCGTCCGTGGTAGACTTCTTGCCTCAGATGTGTCACTTTGCCACGCTTTGCATGTATGGCCCGTCTCCATGTTACCTTCAGCCATTTAACCCCTTCGTCCCCCAGCTGGGAATGAATCAACCTTTCTCAAACATCCCAGCCCCCACCTGTTCACCCCTGTGGGTCCCCCAGCTGAGCATCAGTCCCAACTCCTTCACACCCAACCTTGAGTTTGGTTTTACCCACACCGGGACGGTCACAGCATACCCCCAGTTCAGCCCAAATCAAACCAGTTCTGTTGGTCTTCTGCCCCAGTTGCCGTCTCCCCTGACTCCGCCCACCCATCAGCTCTCCAGACCGGGTGCGAATCTGCCTGGAAGTCTGTATGAGAGGCACAGAAGGTAAGATAAGCTTATACTCTCTTAATTGATTGTTTGAAAGCTTGATGTATTAATAATTCATTAATCCCTTAGAGGGAAAGTCATACTATCATCAGAACCTTAAATTAATATAGCTCAAAGGCACAAAAATACATTGACTGACTAACTGATTGGTTGATTGATTGATTGATATTTATTCCAGGGAAATTCATAAATTCTCCAGAAGCACGTTTATTAAAATCTTGGAATAACAGCTATAAAGATCAATACTCCTTTATACAGTTACTATACAAAGACGTTCTCTCGAATACATGTTTATTATTTGCTTCATACATTATCGACTTTTTTCCCTTAGTTTTGGTTTTGTGAAATCAATAAATTCATTTAAAGGTTCCACTTCATGGATGCTAATGGGGATCCAAATAAAGAATAAAAAAGATGTAATGGATTAATTTATGAGATGAGTGACTAGCGTGTGCATTCAATCATTCATTCATTAGTTCCAAGGGACATTTATCCCAAACACATACTGTGCAAAAGTGTTCTCTTAATAAAGATATTGTAAATCACATCCTCCACATGTCCGTTGACTGTGCACACAGGCTGAGAGGACACCACAGCGCGGCCCAGCCCTGTCGCCCCAGCAACCCAGAGGATGCAGGCGCTCCGTCCAGCCATTTCATGAGTTTACGACATCCTGTAATGAATCCCACTGTGTGAGTCTGTGTAACTGCTGTTTATTGTTATAGCGACCAATTACCAACTTTCCACATGTCTTAATCGTCTCCCTGTGCCATTAATCCCATTTGTCCTCCTTTCTGTTGGAAGAGCAGTCCATTTAGTAGTTGTTGTTTTTCCTCAAAAGTGACCTTGCTATTAAATCACTGTTGGGAGAAATAGCTGATACCTGCCAACATAAACACAGGTGCTGGAAACCGGCTGTACCTTTGGCTGTTTTCCTCCTTCTGATTCAGTCTGTGGCTAGTGGAGATAATTACATATCACTTTTTTTTTTAATTATTATGTTTTTAGAGCCATTTGAGTTTTTAAATGGCTAAGAGCGGGGTGTTCACAGCAGGCATTAACAATTAGCATGCATGAACCACGAGCAAACTATGTTCACATTTACCATGCCAAACAGAAGTGATTTCGCCCACAGAGCCAAGTCTGAACCGCTGAGCGCTCAGACAGTGGTGGACTGCAGCAGCCCCTCCGGCCATGAGCAGATGGACTGTCACCAAAGGGCACACCAGTGAGTCATTACCAGGAAATGGTTTATTGTTTATTTGACTCAGAAATGCATTCGGTGCAAACCAAACACGTGTTGATTTGCAGAGAGCACCTGCAGAGTGACACCCAGGGCTGTAGTAGCTTGAAGTCATTTCATAATTTTTCTTCACTTTCCTTTCCTTTCCTAAACTTATCATTCAAGTGCCTTGCATTTCTATGTAAAATATTAGGATTTTGAGGAAAAAAAAGGTTGTTTTCACTGTTTTGTCATCATTGCGTGCTAGTTTGACATTTTACCAACCTATGCTTTTGCTTGAGACCCATAAAACATTCATCAAAAAAACATTCTGCACATGTGAGTTATGATGTAAAATGTCAGCTACATGATGAAGGGGGATTTAAAGGTTCTTGCATGACTCCAAGGCTTTAAACGGCCATTATTGGTTCAGAAAAGGCACAGTAATGTAATTAAAGATTTTAACAGCACAGACATCTGTTTGCATAATAAATTATTCAGTTGCCTGTGGTGGGGCTCAAGACATTGGACTTTTTAGTGTATGGTGTTTTTCCTTTATCTTTATGAATATTGTAGCATGATGATTTAATACAATAAGCATCTCTGCCGTACCGTAAAATTGGACTATTATCTCGTGGGTAGGATTACAAATAGTGAGAAAGTTTGTTCAAGCATTGTATTTATATTAACCTCACTGGATAAGAATATAATACAGTATCAGAATTGTCCCTTGATACTTGAGTAATGGGTTTATAGTGATTAAATTAGGTGCAGGCTCTAAAAAAAACTCTGTAACTGTGATGCATCTGGGGTCAACTTCAGGTTTGAATATAGTTAAAGCTACACTAGGCATTTCTCATCAGCTCCATCCTACATTGAGACCAGGTAAATTTCTCTATTGGGCTTTACAGGGGTTCTGGGTGCTGATATTTGAAATTTCCAGCTACCTCTCGCTGTCATCTACAGCCACCAATATGTGAATGTGCCCAGTGAAGCTTTAAATGCAGTATTTAAAACCTCTTTAACTCTGCCGGTCCCATTTGTAGGTCTGTCATTACAAATGCATGCTGCTGGGCCAAATTGTGCTCAAACCCACAGAATTTTATTTTAAACTCTAGTGGAGATCCCAAGGTTTCCAAAGATACCAAATATGTCCTGCTGAATTACAGGGAAATGTGTATAAAATGATGCACGAGGCATCTAGATATTTTCTATTTGATCTTGGGTTTAAATATTTCACTTGATGTAAGTGTGATGCAGCAATACTGTGTGTGTCAACTGTGACTTCATACAGCACTGTATCTGAGACCACTTTGCACCCGACCGCAGATTCTCGGAGAGACAGCGAGGCAAGCAGAGCGGTCTGCAGCTCGGGGAGCAGTTAAAGGTAACGCCAGACTCCACAGTGCCAGGGAAAGGACAGAATGGAGAACAGGCCGAGTCAAAAGGTCAGGGGTCAGACTAAAATCATATAATTTAGATTGTGCACAGGTAGTCAAATAACTTGGCAAGCATCTTTGTTTTTCCACACATTTCAGCAAACAACCTATCAAAGGAGATGGCTGAGGATAAAAAACAAAAAACCCCCAGACACAATAAGTCCAAGCTGTCCCACCGTGCCGGTCTATCCTCCCTGGACACTGAAACGCTGGCAGAAAGAAGCTTCGAGGAATATGCAGAGATCATGGACTCCCTCTATCCCAAGGTCCACAGCTATACATTATATATAAGTCTGGAAATATCTCGCAGTAGGAAATGTTATCAATGATTCATGAATACAGGGTTTCATTCCAAAAGACTATCAATTTAATAAAAATGTTACTTGGGAGCTGCAATTCAGAAGTGAAAAAGTACAGATTATCTCATCTTTCAGGTTGTTAAATTGAATAAAAATAGACATTTTATTCCCAAATGGGGTTTTACTTTAGTTCAGCAGCTGTTCGGCAAAAGCAGATGTCACTTTGTTCAAATGGGGGACAATTCGTCTCGGAACAAAAGTCTACAGTGTATAACTGCTACAGTCCTGGAGTTAATACACCATCAGATAACACATGATACCTGTATACATCAGATAGGGTTGCCTAATCCCTCGGCTATCTCTGGCTCTGCTCAGATCCAAGAGAGTTTAGCGGCCCCGGATAATGAAAAGGAGGGAGAAGTGGATAGAGAGGCGAAGGATGGAGAGGAGCAGGGATTGGAGGAGGAGAGCGGCTCATTCGTGGATTACCTGGATGAGCTGTGCAGCGATGAGGACTTTGTCAGAATGGTAGATAATGAGCAGCTTTGATAAAGATCGTGACACTTTGACAAGATTTCAGGCCTGTTTCACTGTGCTTTTGTTTTTTTATAACCTACTCTTGTCTTTGATTTTGTCACTTTTACTCATTTCTATGTAATTCAAGTGAAACAGAGCAACCAGTGACCACAGAGTTGCGTCATTATTGCAGTGTTAATTACATAAGATCGCGCTGTTGCCAAGAGAGATTGAAGTAAATATTTATCTCCGTGTTCCATTTTACTGCTTGCTGACAGAAGCATTGCCCAACTTTATTCCCTAAAACATCATCACATTAGTATTTCATCACCCTCATCAGTATTTTGTCATTCACACAATCATGTTGTAGTCACAATAATTTGGACAAATAATCACTTATAAATCACTTAGATAATGAAATCACTTGGTCTCCCGAACTAAACCATACTATATGTTTACTTTAAAAATACATTTTGATAATATTGAGGAAGCAGCTGGTAAAACTACCATACACATTGCCATATTGTGGATAATATACAGTATTTCTGTTTCAAACTGTGCTCAATTTTTGTTTCCTCAGGTGGGATCCATACTGAATACAGATTACCTTAATTCCCTCCTGTCTTCAGCCCCAGACCCAATAGACCTCATCTCACTGGAAGAGCAAAAGCATAAGGTAATGTGCTTATAAGTGCATGATTATTATTATTATTTTGCAGCAAGGCACTCAACCCCTTTCTGCTCCGGAGCCACTGCACTGTGGCCGAGCCCACTGTAGGACCTTGCATGCATATGAGAAGGCTTTGACTCTGTGTATTTAGCATTGACATGTACAGGGAAAAATTCCAGTCTGGTAGTGTAACATTGGAGGCTAATCATGTTCGTGTTTTTCCTCCTGGTCTACAAACTTCTCAGGCCGATGTGCAGCAGCATCAGGACAAACCCTCTAGCAAGTCCAACACCAGTCCTGTAACTGCTGACACGTCTCTGGTCAATTCATGCCCTGGACAAAGTGAAGCACTGATCCAGTTGCAGCACCAAAGAGCTCCATCGCCTCCTGTGCATCCTTCAGACACACAGTTTGACCCACCA
Organism: Holocentrus rufus; assembly: GCA_900302615.1. Classification (NCBI taxonomy): domain Eukaryota; kingdom Metazoa; phylum Chordata; class Actinopteri; order Holocentriformes; family Holocentridae; genus Holocentrus; species Holocentrus rufus. Next base: position 5,975 of record OMLF01020077.1, read on the forward strand.
GATGTGTCAAATGCAAGCTTTACTAACCTAAGCTGCAGCGGCGAGAACAATACACAGAATATAGGCTCCCAGGAAAAGTGTTTGTCATTGACACTTGCCCACCAAGAGGAACCCATTTCCTGTCCTGACTTCCTATCTTCTCAAGACTTCACTTTATTTGGTGGTCACAACATCCATGATACACCACAGCCAATTCAAGCCCCAGCTGAAGGTCAGGAGGAAGACTCAAAGAACCAGGAAGCATTTCAGCCGTCCCCCCTCTCGCTGCCCCCTGCTAATCGGCTCGGCCAGGGCAATGCTCAGTATCTGCTGCTCCCAACTGAAGATTACACCTTTCAAAATGTCTTGTCTTGTGCTGACTCTACTTTGAGAGACTGCGGTCACACGTCAGCTCTGCAGTCACTTACCGACTCCCCTGAGGCTGAAGCAGCAGAAGCTGCACCTAACTGTGATTCAGAGTCTGGATCAAACTCAACCCTTGTAGCTGAAATGGATCTGAAAGACGATGATGCATCAGTAAAGATGCCAGCAGCCAAATTGCCTGCAGGCAACAATGGCAAAGCTGGTTCCAAAGATGCCTTACTATATCCCTCATACCCTGCTGGCCTACAGTCAGCCCAGTTGTCTCACAAACTCCAGAGCGGACATCTGCATGAGGATTTTCTCATTTCAGAGTGTCCCTCAACCTCAATCATTCCTGGGGCGCTTGAGGACCTTCATGCCCCTGTCGTGAAGGACCCAAACAGGGACCTCCAACCTTCCTCCCTCAATGTGTTTTCTTTGGTAGACATTAGAGAGAGTGCGTGGGAGACAGGGACTGTGGATAGAGGAGTGTTGAGTCGCACCAGAAAAGACTCAACCACAGGACGGTTGGATGATTTGAAGAAAGAGGAGAGAACAGAAAAGGGAGAAGAGGAGGTGGATGAAATGGAGGAAATGTCCACTTTCACAAACACTTACCTTTCTCCTTCCCCATTCTCCAGCTTCGAACTTTCCCAACTTGTGTCCCCTGACAGTCTTAGTCCTGCAGACAGCCTGCTAAAGCCAACCAGCCCTCTAGCTCCAAAGGTCCTTGATGTGCAAGTTGGTTCACCAACTTTTACAGCAATGGAGAACACAGAGCTTGATGAGTGCAAGAGCCCCTTAAACTGGTCCCCCAACTCCCCCTGTGTCCACAATTTGTCCCACCCACTCAGAGAAATAGACACTTCTCCCTGTCCTACATATCAGGACCTACTTCCAGTACCAGCCTTTTTATTTAATATGGAAGTTTCCAGCCCTGTCTTCTGTGACGCTGTAATGGACAGTCATTTATCAGGCCTGGTGCTGGAAAACAAGATAATAGAGCCACCAGAAGAATTCCAAGTCCCTCAAGAATCAGCGACTCCCTGCTCCCTGTCTGACTCCAAAGAGGAGTGTCGGTTCAGGCCAGGAAGAGTAGATCTAGCTCCCTCTTGTGATAACGATGTAAATACTCCGTCATCTGAGGAAGGCATTGCCGATATGGTGAGGAGCTTACTTGCTCAGTCCATGGAGAAAATCCGAATGAATGCCGCAAATGATATCCCAGATTATAATGCATCAGATGATACAAACAGCATTCAAGCATCGATTACTAGTGCAGATCACCAGGATGAGCTCAATGCAACCATTTATAATGGAGATGCGTATCATGAACATTCACTCCCTCTTGACAGTGAAAAGCCGTTCATGGATTCATCCGCTTCAACTCCATTTGTTGAATTTGCGGAAGACGTCTGCACCATTCGTCAGGCTGTGTGCACCAACACTGAGCCAGCCGTGAACTCCTTGGTGCAGCCTGACAAGCCAAACCTTTGGGAGCCCGCTGCTGTCATGGCCTCGGAATTACTTCTCCTACATAGACAGATTGAGACGAATGCCTGCACAGAGTCTGCAACACATGCAGGGACTGGGGGAGAAGAAACAAGCGATGAAGAAAGAAATTGCAGCAGTGACACGGAAAGAGGGCTGGAGACGGAGAAGAAAAGTGAGACAAAGGAGATTATTGTGGAGGTAGAAAATCCAACAGAGGCAGAGGCCAGACAACAAGATGGAAGTAGAGAAACAGTTGAAAGAATGGGAAGAGACACTGCAGAGAGTGACAGAGGAATCAAGGGAACCGGAAACGCTGACAAAAATAGATGTGAGGCCCAAGTGCAACTCAGCAAGTGCCACAATTTCAGCCCAGTCCCTGAGAAGGTGATCACGGCCCTAGCCCCAAAAACAACCTCTTACCCTGGGCAGGTGGATGCAAATTTGATAGGAGAAGTGGGTGACATACAGGGGCAAGAGAAGTCTGGCTTGGGGGCAGAAAAGGGGTTGGAGGTGGAGAGAAAACGGGAGACACGTCAGAAAAAGGGTGTAAGCCCAACGGAGACACAAAAACAATCAGCAGCAGAAGCTACAGAACAAAGGGTAAAAAACCAGGTAGTTGACGGGAAGAAGGAGGAGGAGATTAAAGAAAGAGAGACCAAACTCAGGGGAACAACCAACACTAACCAAAGCAGACGCAGTAGGAGACTGTCAGATCGAATTGAAAAAGAGAAGGAGAGACCGAGCACTGAATACACAATGAAAAGAGAAGAGAGGAAACTAGCTGAAAAGAGAGTGAAGAAAACTGCCAGACTGGAACCAGACAGGCAAGGAGTAATTTACGAAAAACAGAAGAGACAGCCCACAGGAGAAGGGCAATTACCTGGAAGAGAGGAGGATAATTACCAAGAGTGGAGTGGAGGAACACGAATGACAAAGACAGCCAGGCAATTTCGAGATATGGCACATAAGGAACAAAATGAACAGCTGAAAAGGGAGATGCTCAGATTCAAAGAGTCAGAGGAAAGGTTTGAGGCCACCGAACTCAGCGTCAGCACTTACATGAAGGGGCAAAATGAGGTCCCAACAAAAACACCGCTCACAGATTTTGACTCAAATTTAGCGACAGAGAACAGAGAGATGGACGACGGGGAAGGAAAACAGGGGGATGCAGCAAAGGAAGGAAGAGTTCAAATGTCCAGTATTATGATGAGATTTAGGAGGACTGAAGTAAAGGAGGGAGGAAGCAGACAGCCGAGAGAGACGGACAGGGTGATAGAAACTCGAAATGGAAACGGTGCAAGGCCAAAGACAGAGCAGCTGAGTCCTGTGGCAAAACCTGCAGCCAGAGCCAGAAGGAAAATCATATATTCAGAGACGGAGAGAAGTGATAGACAGACTTTGCCTAAGAGGGGGATCCATGGTGAGACAGCGGCGACACAAAAGGAGAATGAGAGGGAACCCTACAGTATCATGCTCAGTCCATCAGCAAGTTTGTTTTCAAGCCCTCTGGCAAGAAGAAGAAGAAGCTCGATAGAGAAAGAGAATTACGAGAGAGCTGAAGCTGAAAATGAAACAGATCTAAGTGTAAACGAGGATGAAGCCAACGAGGAGAAAGCCTCTGAAAAGTGCAATCTTGATTCGCCCCCTGCTCCGTCTTTGCTGCCAAGCCCTATGAAACGGAGGAGAAGCTGCGCAGACGATGCAGGCAGGGAAGATGTAAAAGATGAGAAAACAATGTGGAAACCGACAAGCTCCACGAACGGACGTCAATGGACGAGGCAAACGGAGAGGAAAAGAGAAGCAAGAGCAGGCATAGAAAACACTGACCGAGGGAATGAGTTTTCAAATTTTGAAGATATGTTAACACCTGACAGTTCTATTACAATTCCTACGTCAAGCCCTTTGTCTCTGCAGTCGCCTCCGCCATCATATCCTGGGACAAAAAGGACGAGGAGTCCTTTAGCTGACGGTGATCAAAACGTCAAGATGGTAAAGGAAGAAAAGATACCAAGAGATTCAATAAAAATAGAGGCCGACAAATACAGTCAGAAATCCCCACTGAAGGAGTTAAATGAGCCTCTATCAAGCCCTAAGTCGCTTTCTGTTAAGAGTTACAGGAAAACTCCGAAGTCCTCTTCCCTCACCGAGCAAAGAGGCAAAACAGTGGCATTAAGTGAAGGTGATTCTAAACAAACCGTGGAAGCAAGTGCAGAGAAAAACGACACCAGGGGAATTGAGACTCCTGACCTTGAAACGTTGAGTTCAACGCCTCAGCAAAAAAGGCAACTTAGGAAGAGGGAAGAGAAGCCGAGTGCATCGAGCAGGACGGATGTTTGGACGAAGATTAAAGGGAACAAGGCAGCCGAGACGATCTCTCCAGAAACTCCCACATACAGTCCTAGGCTGAGAAATAGAACAAGCCTCGACAGGACAGAAGGTGAAGCGGTAAGGAAGAAAGGAGAGGAAACAGAAGAAAGCCCGAGCCTCATGCTGAGCCCGTCGAAAAGACAGCGGCGGGTATGCGAGGCTTCTGAGGAAACAGACACGAGGCTAAAGATAAACACAGAGATGGCGCAATCAATGAGCGAGGCGGAGAGCAGCACCGAAACGTACGAGGTGACTTTGAGTCCGATGAAAAGAGCGAGGAGGAAGAGCAGAGTGGAGGAAAACCCCGAAAGAACGGGGAGGCCAAAGCCGACGGAGGGAGAGGGCGACGAAGAGGCGTGCGGGGATTCAGAGGATAAGACGGGACGGTCCCGCAGCAAAACAGAGGCTACTAACAGGGTGGACGGAATGATATCAAGTCCGTCCGCGAGTGTAGATGAAAGGGAAGCTCGTGGAGGTGGTGATGTCATGGATCGACCAAGGACGCCCCAAAGAGGCGAGGGCAGACCGACTAAGACCAGAGCGAGGAGTGGCGAGGAACCTGGTAGGAGACAAACACGTCTTTCCTCCAAGTTACCCAACAAGTACAAAGCCTTCACCTCGTGGAAGCCAAGAGTGACGGGGAAGAAGAGATTGGAACGAGGAGACAAAGACAAGAAGAGGATTGGAGGAAGAGGATTTGCACTTAGAGAAGATAGAAAAACTCTCTTGGCCCTGTAAGTAAAATTAAAATAGTTTAAGCTTCCAAAGTTACCTGCCTGAGGGAAGAAGTGAATTAGGATGAGATCAAGCAATAAACAGGAGGAAAGTCAGACATAGCATGAGTACAAGTCGCACTGAGCACAAAAATATGGTGGAGGGAAAGGCCATTAAAAAAATAAAATAGAGTGACACTGTGTGTATATGTAATAAGAATTCACAGTTTAATAGATTAAATGTAAAATATAAACAAATATCCATACAAATATTCAGACAACAGTCCATTTATATAAAATAATCTCTGGGTTTACAAAGTCTATAAAGTTTTTGCTCAACCAACCATAGCCCATAAAAAAAGAAAAAAAAAGGTACAAAACTGACAGAAATAATTGAATAAATATAACAACATTTTACTGTTTCCAATGGCACCGCGGGAGCAACATGGTCAAGTGGAGTACGGAGTAAACTGAAGAATCCTTCGTGTGGCCGTTAAAAAGCTCATTGGCAAAGGGAGAACACACACACATACACACACACATTCATTAGTGTCCAAACTTAAGGTACCAGGCATTGGATACATTATCGCCGGCTTATTGTAGCATTTAGTGATAATGGAAGTCTTTATTTTTGTATTCCAGTGTCCAAGTGACTTATTATTATAAAACGGCTGTTACAGTAACATTCAAGAATTAAAATGATCTCTCACACACACACACACACACACACACACACACACACACACACACACACACACACACACACGCACGCACACACACATCCTTTGCTGAACAGAGCTGCTGACTTTATGGCACAG